>CM021106.1:18912588-19009903 GCA_007115665.2 Sequoiadendron giganteum | reverse complement strand
GAGGGGAAGAAGGGTCTAAGAGAGGGAGAGAGATGGGAAGAGGGGAAGAAGGGTTTGAGAGAGGGAGAGAGAATTAGGGGGAAGGAAGAGAGGAAGAGGGGACGAGGAGGAGAGAGAGAGAGGGAGAGGGAGAGGGAGAGGGAGAGAGGGAGAGAGAGAGGGAGGGAGAGAGAGGGAGAGAAGGAAAGAGAGAATATTTAAATATTTAATATATTAGTAATATTAATTAGTTATATAATATTTTGTATATTAACTTAATATTATATATATAAATATTTATACATTAACTATAATATATAAATAATATTTAAATATTATACATAATAGTATAATATGTTATATATTATACATAATTCCGTAAGAGATTATCATAAATTAATTTAATTATATACTATATTGTATATTCTCAACTAGATATATTAAAATAAACTATAAATTATTTATTGCAATTTTTAAAATCATATATTAAAAACTATATTAGATTTTTTAAATTATATATATATAAAATCGAATATCTGATTCAAATCGGATATCTGATCTGAAAAATTCAATTTTTTAAATCATATATTAAAAACTATATTAGATTTTTTTAAATTATATATAAAAAAACTGAATATCTGATTCAAATCAGATATCCCTTTTGGATCGGATATCCAATTTGAATCAGCTATCCCATATGTCTGAAAAAAAACCTACTACCTAGGGATTAGGCTTGGGTTTTCTTCGGAATTTGGCTAGGACATGCCAATCCTAAGAAGTCAACACAAAAAATGTGTTTAACAACTTACCTTGCTTTTCTAGGCTTCCCCCATGTGGCTGACGACTTTTTTTTTACCCTAAATTGATGAAACAAAAAGGGTTTTTAAAGGAGATTCTCAACTTTCTACCAATATAAATTATGTTTTACTTTGAATTTAATAAATTATTATTATTCATTTTCTATTTGAATTATGACTAAAGTCTTGATTGATAGGCTGATTGAAAAAAATCTATATCTTTCAAACTATATCACATTTTTTGAATCCAAAACATGTGTCACATTCTATGCTTTGCATAATATAGGATTAAAAAAAAAAAATTGAATTTCATTAGGTTTTGACCAGGTTAAGGTGGTCAGACATATGAGTTTTTTATATTTTTTTTAAGTTGTAATAAGAAATTCATAATTAATTATTTACTTGGAAAAAAAATCCAAAAAAATATGCATCACATCAAGACATAAGTCCTCTAATTATATATAAAATATTATTAAAAAATATTATCATTTTATTGTGGTTAGGGTGGTCAAAGAGACACCTACTTCTTATTTTTTCCCTAAAATTTAAATACTGCTACATTGAAATTTCAAATTTTCACTAAATAGATTTTTTTTTTAAAACTATATCTAGTAGTTTAGAAACTACATTCAATTTTCTACAGATTCTATTCTTACATATTTTTGAAATAATATAGATAACTTTTTCAAATTTTTATGTCAAGTTGTCTAACTCTGATTTTTCTGAATTTTCATTGCCACTTAAGGGCCTATTTTTTCCATGATGATCGTGCACATACCCATAAACACAAGTCTAATAGTGGTGCATGGTATCCTTCTTGTTTTGTATTCTATGTGCCTATTGATTATTGTAAGTTATGGCATCTTTCGTATGTTAGGAGAGATGAGTTTTTTATATATTTGAATGAACGTTCAGTGCTTCACAATTCCTAGAGAATGGTAGAATGGTAGATATAATTCTTGATATATACTACTAGTGTTAGTGATAGGTTAAATTGGAAATTAAATTCCCATTGCATATTTTAATATTTTTGTTTATTGTTTGTGCAAGTTGGTATTTTTCACTCACCACAACATATAAATTGTATAATGGTGAAATTTGTAATAAAAAGAATTATTTGTAGCACCAAATGTCTTTAATTTTCCAGTTTAATCTATCACTAGCACTTGTCTTCCTTCGAGGTGGTTGATATATTTGAGGATACAAAATGGAATAAAACAAAGGGAGGTGGATTAAGAAGGACACTTTAGGAGACATGAAGCTTCTCCACTAAATACAGGTGATTCTAGTTGTCATAGCTTGAATTACAAGTGTGCGGGTCAGTTAAAATTCCAACATTTATATTGCATTAAGAAGTTATGATATTTTTATAGGTGAGATTCTTACTACATATGGTGAATGCAACTAATTTCTAGTTGATATTTTTATTATACATAAATAGAAACAACTATGCATTTCATATGAAAACCCTACACGCAAACAAAACATTTTATTTTTCCACTAATGAAAACCCTTTTTCTTTAACCAATAGTCATTCAATTATTTTTAGAAAACCCATTTAACTGTTGTTCAATGCTTAAGAGAAACCATTTAACTTTCGTCCTTCACAATTCCTACAAAATGACAAAATGGAATATACAATGGTAGATATACATATGGATTGGCTAGCCCTCGCACGTGTCGAGTGTGTTTCTCTCATTCATCCTCCATTGTGTCACCTACACTCCCAACCAAACTCGAAAATAAAATATCACAAATAGAAACTTGTAGTTCTTCGCACAAAGAAAAATGTAGACAAAATTCACCTATTTACATAAAAAACGAAAAAAATTTACTCTAGTCCGGCCATTTGTAACTCCATTTTCCTCGCCCACGCCTCCTCCCTCCCCACCCACCAAAGTGGAAAAATGAAAATGTGGAAAATGGCGATGGTTGGTGTGTTGTATCTATCTTTTTTTATTTCCCACTAGTCGTGTGTCCTTTTCCAACGACGCCACCTAACAACACACGGCTATCCATCTATCAAGTCTTTTTCTTCATTCTTTTTTTCCACCATGTGGCATGGGCTATGGGGGGTACGATATCATGCTACATACATAAGTTATTTTTGTCTAGGAGTTAGCTTTCTCCGACTCCTAGAAAAAAAAAACCTATGTACACACAAAAACACAAGAAAACATACATAATGACATTCATGATAACATACATAACATGAAGAGATGGCATAGTGCAGAACCCACCAGACAGATGACAGAAGTGACGAAACTAGAAACAAAAGGAAATGTCACGATTAGTATGTAAGAAGTACTGTTATTGGAAAACACTTTGTGTTGTGGGTTTTATCATTTTGTAGGTTGAAATTGAAAGGTTTGAGAATAGGTTGGGTAGATGAAAAACCAATTGAATTAAGGTGAGGGGTTTGTAATCGATTGAATTGTCACTTGTAAATGATTTTAAAACACTGTGTAGGTTGCAAACTTAAAAAAACTAGTGTTTTGCAACCTGGAATTTTACTCAACAGTATGAATATTTTTCTCAAAAATATTTTGTTATTTAGACCATAGGAATGCAATGAAAGGAATCATTTTAATACACGTGGTGTTTTCCAACAATGACTAAAACTCTGTATGATTGTAGGTTGGAAAACACAGTGAGATGTGAGTGCATGATTTATGAAACCTTCAACTCACATAGTGTTGTAAAACCCTATATGGACATAGATAATCTCTCAATAAAACACACCTATGCACATACAAAAATGTATAAAAACATGCATAGAATGAGGAGATGGCATAGTGTAGGGCCTGCCAAGATGGATGACAAAATTGATGAAACCGACAAATAGGAGGAAACATCATGGCAAGGAAAGTGAGGAGGTGTCATGTCACATTGAATTAAATTGGAATTTTTTTTCCTTGTGTGAGAATCTATCCATTCACTACAGGAGGGAAGGGTGTTGATGTGATTAAGACATGCATTTTAGTATTGTAACAAGTATTGTTCTTGGAAAAAACTTTGTGTTCTAGGTTTTCTCATTCTGTAGGGAGTTGCAAGTCAGGGATATATAAGACTATCCAAATTCACCTGAGGGGTGGGTAACCAATTGGTTTGTTACTTGTAAAGGGTTTGAAAAAAATATTTGGGTTGCAAGGTTCATAACACCCAATGTTTTTGAACCTGCAATTACACATAAAAGGTATGAATGCAATGAAAATGTTTTGGTTACACTGTGAGAACCCAATTGGTTGGAGACACCTCAATTGATTCTGGATACTTTTATGTATCCCCCACCAGAAATTATATTGATAGTATGAATGTATTCAACAACCCTTACTTTTAGCAAACATTCCATTTCAATATCATCATACGTTTGAAACAAAAAATGCACATAATAGTTACAGGATGGAAAACGTATAGGGTTGTGACTCACTTTTGAATTCTTGTTCAATGAGCACTTTTTGCTATGCATACTGTAATAAAACAATGTTTTAAAGTTCACCTTCATATTTTATGACAAATATGTTTGGAACACAAAATGCACATAACAGTTGCAAGATGGAAAACACACAGGGTTGTGACTCACTTCTCAATTCTTGTTCAATTACCACTTTCTATTGTGCAGACTATGACAATAATCATTTGGTTGTGTGTTTATAATGTTAATTATATTTATGTTAATATGAAATATACTGATAGGCAATGCCACCTGAAGTCTTATTGTTTATGGTAGCTTGCTTATAAATGAAAGAAAAAGGTTGAAATTTAAATCGTTTGAGGTCAACTATTTTTCTCATCATGGATACTTTCAAATGAATAATCGTATTAAATTCTAGTTGTAATAGTAAAAATGGTATTTCAGTATCTTCATCTCATTGCAAGAAAAAAAATGCTCACATTATTTGCAGTGTTGGAAAACACACTATCCCCTATCAGTTATTTGCTTGTCAATTTTTTTTGTTTCTTACACACCAAAAATGTAAGCAAGTCCACCTTAAAATTTTGTTTCTTATGATTGAAAAACTATATTCTTTCTTACAATAGATTGTGCAATACATTTTGGAACTTTAACTGTCCCATAATACTTGTAGCTTTTTTACATATTACAGGCAACCACAAATGCGTACTTGGAAAGGGAAAGTGGAAGAAAGTGGGAAAATGGGTAATTTTGAAATCTTCTTTTTAATGTGTATTTTGATATTTTGAATGAAATGGTTGCATGTATTTGAATTTTATGTGATGTTTACATTCCTAGAATTAGAGGGAAAGGATGGAGAAGGAAGTGGTGGGCGCAAGCAAGTTAGTCTGCATTTGGGATATGAAAATGTGCCTCAACAAGGAAGCAAGAAGAAAGGGTGCCTAGGGAGGAGATTATTTTCTTGGGTATAAATATTTGAGAAATCAGAAACTCTCGCTTTCTTGCACTTTCCCTTTTAATGTATGCATTTGTGGTTGCCTATAATATGTGTCATTGTAGTCACTTGTTGCTCAAATTTTAGAGTATCTTTGTGATTACATTTACAAAATTTTATTTCTGTTACAAATATGCTAATGTTGTCAATATATTGGAAAGCACATTATCCCTGGAAAATGCACTATCTTTGTGATTTCATTTAGAAAATTTCATTTTTGTTACGAATATGCTAATTTTGTCAGTATATTGGAAAACACATTGTCCCTAGTTCTTTCAAAGGAAGAAAGTGGAAGAAAGTATAATTTTCAAATCTTCTTTTGAACGTGTATTTTCATAATTTGAATGAATTTGTTGCATGCATTTAAATTTGATGTGAAGTTAACATTCTTCACATTACAGTGCAAGGATGAACAAGGAAGTGGCAGGTGTCAATAAAAACCGCTAATAAGATCGAGGCCTAATTTTATGGATTCTTGACACTAGCCTACTCAAGAAACCTCACAAATAAGATCCAGGCCCAAGTTTATTGATTCTTCACACTAGCCTCCTCAATTTCTCTATATCCTTCAAATTTTGTCAAAGAAGCGAAACAATTGGGCTTGGATTATTTGTGACATTTTGTGGTCTATCTAATTTTTCCTTTTCCTTCTCATTTATTTTCAATGGTACTTCTCCTCCACAGGTACATATAAATGATTTGATTTTGTATATATAAATGTGTTATGAAATTTGTCTGCATTTTTTAGATAAAACTTTGATCTCTCCCGCTACTGATTCTCTTTCTCTGTGCTTAAATCTAATGTTTCCTTTTCCTTATATCCATACATTAATTGTTGAAAATAGTCATTTATATTCATGGGTTTCTTATAGGCTGAAGGTGTTGAAAGTGCAATTGTAATGCCCCACCGTGGAACCTAGAAAATGTTATGTTATTCACATAAAACAACAGAATAATATATATATATATTTTTAAAACAGATAACATGTGACAACAACAACAAAAACATAAACGTTTTTAGGGTTTCACAACTACGCTACTAAGTAATAACAAAAAAATGCTACAATAGCCATAAACAAATACACTCATGAGAATTCATGTCCAGATATACATATACATTAAGAGTTACATACAATAATTGAGATTATGACAAATCTCTGAATAATACAAGTATCGATACAAGGCATCCCAACTGTGTGGAGCTTGAAAACCCACCCCCTGTGCTAGGAGATAGAAAAATTCCTCAAGTAAAACTGACATCACAAAGTACAATACACTTACATGGTCAACTCACATGACAATCAATACCAGAAAAATGACAAACTCCCAAAGGTGACTCACAACCAATGTGAACAATAAAGTGTACTAGGATAAGAGTGTCATCACATATACGAGATAGGTTACCCTAGATAGCCTTCCTAGGTTAGCGACCCTCTACCAGAGTTACCTTGGAAACCTCTTACGACTTTCGGCCCCTATACGTACTATGTGGCCTTGAATCACTTCTCAAGAAGACGAAGTGTTCAAGATACCATTCCAGACCTTCTCAATTTACTTTAACCTAAACAAGCATTAAAGACAAAGGTGAGTTAAACATTATCTTGTAAGACTAATCTAACTACCCAAACCACTACAAATGTGTTCTAGTTATCACTTATTAAAATACTTCTGAAAGGTTACCCCTTGAACATCTTCTAGGTCCGACCCCTAACGGAAGCCACTCCTCCTAAGGTACAACTCCACAAAAATATAAAAACAAGAAGACAATCATGCTTGAAAAATGAACTTCTTACACAAGGATTTATAATCAATTGAACCAATAAATAACCTTAATGACATAACATGAATGGCAAAGAAGAAACTGTTACAAAAATATTCCATGACCTTAGAGCTAACATTAACATCAAATATCACAATATGATTTACAACATGCATAATCTAAATCCTCGCAATTATAAACATATTCCATCACAATTACAACACTCTCCAAGCCTCTAGGGAACAATATACTAACAACCAACTCAAAACAAAGTAGGGATAACACCAAGCAAGAACACCTCCATAAGCATAATCCACTATTCTTATTTACTATTCTTATTTAAAGATAGCAATGGTATATTACCATCCCATATAACAAAACTAAAAGATTAATAAGCCACAATTACCTATTTACAATTCTAATACTCTTAACATACTATCTTATATAGGATAATCCCAAGATTACAACACTTATTAATCAAATGCAATATCTAATGACTATAACCAAATGAGGAGACACAAGGTTCTGCCATTAAATAATTTGTAACCCCTTTCTTATTTTAATACATTAATAATCTAACTAATAAATCATCTCTTTAAGAAAATATCAATAATAAATCTCGACAATTATAATTGATATAAAGACACATACTCCTAATTGTAACTTATAAAATTATTTAACATTTCAAATAAACATTACCATTCTATACTTGATAATTAATACATTCTACAATTACACCATCCATACAAAATTAACATACCATTACGACTATTGCTTTTAATTAAACTAATCTCCATTACAAAAGAGACTTATAGGAAAAATAATTAATAATAGAATTATATTCTAATTCTGAATATATACATATACTTGTATTCACATTATAATATAGAAAAATAATATTAATATACTTATTAATACTCCATATTCTAATTAGCATTTACTTTCAAATAAACATTTTCAATACTAACTAGCTTACTCAAAACATTATATATAAAAATATATTTTCTTAATCTTATTTTATATTTCGAGTGACAATTATCAATATAAGATCTAATCTCAACTTAAACTTATCATTGCTTTAGTTAAAGAATGACTCAAGGTCAGTCGATACTGATTAATGAAACCAAACACTAGACTCTCAACTAATGGCCACAAAGGCATGCATCCACTTGCAAATTGGACTCAAGAGACTCAACGTCTGCTCAGTCTCTAAGGTCGACTATGCTAAGCATGCAAGGTTAAGAAAAAACAAAGAAAAACGAAGAAAAGGAAAGGAGAACTCGGCTCTACCAGACGTATGTAGCCGGCCAAAGACAATTAACCAGTACGGGTTTTGACTGGTAAAGCCACAGAAACATATGTCTCCAAGTGGTGATGTATGCCAAAGCATATGCAATTGCATGCATCAATAAATAACAACAATAGAGTGTTGAGAAATATGTCTCAACCTTGCAAGCCTTTTCCAGGAAAATTACAGAATTTGTTTGTGGCAGTTTTCCACATGTTTATGCATTGGAAAAAGGTGTATGAGTTGTTAAAAGGTGCCTTGTCCTTAGTAGAATATAGGAGGGCCATTTTAGAGCATAGTTAATTTGTTTTATGTCTTTTATGGGGGTCTAAACTAGAGGACAAAATTATGGACGGGATTACTATTTTAACCTGGTTGTTTTTCCATCTTGGAAATGTAAATGTCAAAAATGGGCAACATGTGGCATGGTGGTTAAGCCCATGGTTTTGTAAAACCACAAATGGTTTCCAGGTTGTAAATCACTATATAAGGAGGGCTTGGGGAGGAGTTTACACAATGGATTTTTGTTTGCAAGGCTAGGTGCTAGAAGGATGCTAGTGGTGTCTCTCCAAGCTTGAGTTGAGGTGATGCTCTTGTAAGAACTTGCATTGCAAGTGTATTGTAATCTTCTTTGATTTGATAATACATTATGCAGGTTTTAGAGGGTGGGGTTTTTCTCCCGTAAGGGTTTTCCCCACGATAATCATTGTCTTATGTGTTCATTGTTTTATTCATGTTCTTGTATGTTTCTTGAGATTCCTGTAATCAGTTAAGTTGAAATTTTCATATTCGTTCTCTCAAGATTAGCATAGGAAGCGATTCTGCACACCTTTGCTTCCTTACAAGTGGTATCAGAGCCTGGCCAGTTTTGGTTATGTTTGATGGGTACATGGTTTTTTGAGCTAATCAAGGTTTGAGTGGGAGCTTGTGCAGAGTATTTCATTTTTTGTATTGCAGGATCGCAAAGATGGAAAGCATGTCGGGGAGGATTGATGTAGAAAAGTTTTCTGGCACAAACTTTGAGATGTGGAAGCTGAAGATGGAAGATCTGTTGATTGATTGGGATCTATGGGATGCGGTGGATGAGAATAACCTAAGGCCTACAGATCTGACTTTAGCTGCACAATATGATGTGATGGACAGAAAAGCTAAAGGTCTCATAAGATTGTGTCTTGCAGACTCAATTCTGATTAATGTGCATGAAGAGTCTACCGCGAAGAAGCTTTGGAAGAAGCTAAGTGAGATCTATCAAGCGAAATCACTTGTTAACAAGATTTTCTTGAGGAAGAAATTGTATTCCTTGAGAATGGAAGAAGGTGGACGAATTCCTGAGCATATGGAAAGTTTCCATATGTTGGTGACTCAGTTGACCTCAGTTGGGGTAGCGATGGATGAAGAAGAAAGGTTCCAAATCCTACTATGTTCATTGCCAGATTCATGGGACAACCTTGTCATGGCCATAGGGAGCACTTCTATTGTCTTGAAGATGGAGGATGTTGTTGGTTCTCTACTTTCTGAGGAGATGAGAAGGAAGGTCTCTCTGAATGCTAAAGAGGCTTTGAGTGTTCGAGGAAGACCAAAGGAAAGAGGCAAGAACGAAAAGCAGCATGGCCGTTCTAAGTCCAAGAATAAGGGGAGATCAAAATCCCCTGGTAAGTCCAAGGTGATATGTTGGAATTGTGGTAAATCTGGACACTTCCGAAAGGATTGCAAAGAGGAAAAGAAGAAGAAGAAAAAGAAGCAAGATTCTGATTCTGAGTCCGAGAAGGAAGATGGAGACGCTTTTATCGCAGCCTTGGCCACTCATGCAGGTGATAATGCATGGTTAATAGACTCAGGTGCATCTTTCCACATGACTCCTAATAGAAACTGGTTTAGTAAGTATGAAAATTTTGATGGTGGTAAGGTGTATTTGGGTGATAACTCTATTCTTGATATTGTTGGCCGTGGAAGTATTCGTGTAAAATTTTCTGATGGTAGAATTAGAAGATTTGATGGTGTCTTGCATATCCCGGGACTAGCAAGAAATTTGTTATCTGTTAGTAAACTAATAGATGCGGGTGTGCATGTACAGTTCTCTGAAGCAGGTGTGAAAATGGTAAGAGGTGCTATGGTAATAGCAAGAGGAAGCAGATTGGGTACACTGTACCAGCTTGATGCATGCACGATTGAGTGCAATAGTACTTCTGATAAGATTGTGAAAAAGACTACTCTGTTGGAAAAGGAGAGGTTTTCTTTTTCAACAAATGGTCGTGGTTTTTGGGTACCCAAGGGTGCTCTGTCTACCGAATCAAAGCTGCCTATAGAGAAGACCATGTTATGGCACCAAAGACTTGGCCACATAGGTGAGAAGGGTCTACGACCTTGAAAAATAAGAATCTTGTTGATGGGTTAAATGATTGCAATCTTGAATTTGATTTTTGTGAGCATTGTATTTATGGAAAACAAAACCGCATTCAGTTTTACTCCAGTTCTCATAAGTCTTCATGTATATTGGATCTGATCCATTCAGATGTATTTGGTCCAGTTGATGTTCCTTCTATTGGTAAATCAGTTTATTATGTCTCTTTCATTGATGATTTCAGTAGAAGAACATGGGTTTATTTTCTTAGGAGTAAAGCTGAAGTTTTCAGTCGTTTCAAAGAACTTAAAGCAATGGTAGAGTTACAGACTGGAAACAAAATAAAATGTTTGAGAACTGATAATGGCGGTGAATATTGCTCTAATGATTTTGATACATTTTGTAAAGATTGTGGTATTAAAAGACAGAAGACAACTCCGTATTCTCCACAACAAAATGGAGTTGCAGAAAGAATGAACAGGACCCTGATGGAGAAGGCTAGGAGTATGTTGAGTGGTGCTGGACTAGAACAAAAGTTCTGGGCTGAAGCTGTAGCCACTGCCTGCTACCTGATAAACAGGTCTCCTGCATCAACTCTTGTTGATAAAACGCCAATGGAAGCGTGGTCGGGCCACAAGCCTTCACTTAGACATCTGAGAGTTTTTGGTTGTGAGGCATATGCTCATGTGCCAAAGGAGAAGTGGACAAAATTGGATAACAAAGTTGTTAAATGTATTTTCATCGGATACAGTTATGGTGTGAAAGGATACAAGCTTTGGGATCCTGTTGCACAAAAGGTATTTTATTCCAGAAGTGTTATTTTTAGAGAAACTAAGCCTTCTTTTGTTACAGCGTAGTCAAAACAAATAGAAGAAAAGGAAGATGTGATTCAACTACCTGCTACACCAGAGAAAGTTGAATCAAGGCCCTTAGAAAGACAAGAAGTCGAGGAGAGCTCTACGAGTTCTGAATCATCAGAGGAAGAAGAGGTACCTGAACTTGAACCTGATAATGAACCAGATCTAGCTCGAAGGTCTACTAGACAAAGGAATTAACCAGAACTTCGAGACTAGCAGAAGCAATCCACATTCTACTAATAAGATTACAGTTTGTCACCGACCCAGACAACCTCGCAACCATATGCTACTAAAACATCCAAGGATAAAAGAATAGTCTTATATGCATAAGAGCATAAATATATGTGCACTATGAGTATGTCATCAGGCAAAGTTTGGTTCAAAATTTTTATCTAGGGATGACAGACATAAGGGAATCAACACTCATAAAAGAAAAGATCATGATAATGGCAACCGGTGGTATAGGGTTACAAATTGAGTTGAGAGCAATAACTAGGATAGGAGTTTTCCTCCTACTAACAATACTGCACCACGCATCTAAGAAGTCTGGTCTAGCATTACAAGAAGGCGATAAATGTTTCTAGGTTCACAGAATACCATAGGATGGGCATGGTTTCAACCATCGAATACAAGGTTGCATGCTAGAGGTGCAACTCAAAGCATTGTTGCCAATCAATGACTGCATAAAAAGGTTAGTAGAGAACACATGAAATCAATGCCATATGAAACATATAAACCAATAAAAAGAGGTGACTGCCATAAAAGTAGACGCAAGAGAATAACACCAATTCAGCCATAAATTTATTATTCTTTTAAATAAATAAACTATGGAATTACGATTTATAAGAAACTTATGATACAAGGGAATGAGGATAGACATGGCAATGATGAGAATATTCAATCAATCCGCATGATGAAAATAAGGATACATCTAAGTTTAAAAGTAAAATTCAAGAGTTCCTAACTGTATTCTCTCAAGTTTCTGTACTATAAGTTTTCCAAATAGAATTCAATCAAACTCATTATGATGATTTCATTTTCTATTGTGAAGATTCCCAAAAATACAGATACTAAAATTTTCTTTTGATACATGCAGGATTCAAGCTATACTAACATTAACGTTTTCCTTACATGCATGCAGGATTTCAAGATACAATTTCATATAAATTTCCAAATAGAGTTTTGTAGCAATATTTTGACAGCATACCATTAAAAAACTAGAATATTAAAAGAGAAAAGACCTGATACGTTCTTCGAAACCAAGAGACGAAGAAGAGGAAAACGCAAAATTCAGCTCGTGCAACTTTCACTGTGCGTGCACCATCTTAAACAATCAATTTTTCCAGATTCTCGAATCAAATACCCAAACAATAACTTTCTGTGAAAGAAATTTCCTTCTTCCTACTTTTCAAAAATCGAAACTTGTGTGTCTCAAAAAGGAATCCTTTTTTTCTAAATTATATCATTTTTACAATTTTCAAGGCCACAACCTTTAACTCCATGTTTAGCATGCAAAGCATGCATCAGTTAAACTTAATAAACACTATATGATTAAAAAAAGATATTTACAACTTAAGATCTCAACTATTTGTTCTATTTTTGGAAACGTTAATATGCATAAGCAAATCAATTTTACAATTAATAACCTTTTCAAAAACAAGATATTTTAATATTTCACTTAATCACTTAATAAACCAAGAGTAACTTTTCTAATTTAAATATTTCATTAAATCAATAAAGCAACATTACCATTTTAATTAAAACATTAAAATAATCTAAATAAATATTATGAAAGCATTATAAACTCAACATTAAAAAATGACTACAATCACATGATGAACAGGTGACATGACATGAGGGTGACAATAGATACTCGTTCTTTTCATAATGATGGCTAAGGACAAAGGAAAATTCTATCTCCCATCGCTTATTCCATTGGGTCATGGCACGCTCAGACCTGACAAGTAGGTGGAGTCAATTCCTATACCTGAAAGCTGCATAACACTCCATGATTAATCCAACAACATGTATACATATGAAAACACATCATGAAGAAGAATCGTGATGTAGCAGGGCACTCACTAATGAGTATTGCTAAATCATTTCCTTCACCAACTGATGTAAACATTTAACTAACATAATATCATCATGTATAAAATGAAACAACATAAATAATCATCATAAAATGTCATCTCATGAAAGTAAACATCACATCATAAAATATAGTGTATCATCAACTGAGTTTCACAACTGGTCATGTAAACCATGACATAAAGCATCGAAACAACATAATGTCAAAGATCTAACTGCTAACAATGTCTCAAAATAGCTAAAATAAAAGTGTCATCAGGAGGGTCACTACATCAATGGTCGAAGCAGAGGCTTCCTTGAACCCTCGTGCAATTGGAATCACCCCATCATCAGTGCCAAGGACCCAAAGAAGGCTATTAGATTTTATCTAACCATCTCCTAAATTACACATAAAAGGAATTGTGGGAGAGGATGAGAGGCTAAGAATATTCATTTTCCATTCATTCTTTGATCATGTAATTATTGGACAATTATGGTGTGGAATTATATTATCTTTGATCATGTAATTATTAAACAATTATGGTGTGGAACTACATAATCATTGATCGTGTAATTATTGATCAATTATTGTGTGGAATTATAGTACTTTGGTAAATACTACCTTCTTCTGCCAATAGTGGCATGGTGTGATTGTTAAGTTGTAGTGTTAATATTTCCATCAAGCCTCCAATCCATTTGGGGTGTAATTTTTGACAATTTATATTGAGGATGAGGTCCCCCGTTTGTGACCTTAGTGGTTCAAAGCTCCGAGTCAAAAGTGTTTACCCCTCTTAATTAAAAAATATATGACTATGTTCTTGCAGATTTCATGACACTTTTTGTTTCCATTTAAAATTTCCTTATAAAAAATGTGAAATATCATCAAATAATTATAGGAAATGCCACCTCAAGTCCTTTTATTTATGTCAAACTTACTTACAAAACTAAGCACATGCAATGAGCACTTTCTGTTATGTAGACTGCAACAAAATAATGTATTGAAGTTGAGCTTCATATTTTTTAACAACCCCTACTTTTAGCAAACATTTCATTTTAATATTTGTTCATATGTTTGGAACTCAAAATGGACATAATAATTCCAGGATGAAAAACACACAGGGTTGTGACTCATTTCTCAATTCTTGTTCAATGAGCACTTTCTGTTATGCATACTATAACAAAATAATGTTTTTAACTTCACCTTCATATTTTGTAACAACCCTTACTTTTAGTAAAACACTCCTTTTCAATATTTGTTGATATGATTCAAACACAAAATGCACATAATAGTTGCAAGATGAAAAATAGACTAGGTTGTGACTCACTTCTCAATTTTTGTTCAACGACCACTTTATTTTATGAACACTATAACAAAATAATGTTTTTAAATTCACCTTCATATTTTATAACAACCCTTACTTTCAATGAACATTCCATTTCAATATCGTCATACGTTTTGTGAATAAAAAATGTAGAATTTTTTTGGAGGAAATGGAAAACACAGAGGGTCATGAATCACTTCTCTATTCTTGTTAAACAATGTATTGAAGTTCATAACAACCCTTACTTTAAGAAAATATTCCATTTGAATATATGTTCATATGTTTTGAACACAAAATACACATAATAGTTGCAAGATGGAAAACACATGGGGTTATGGGTACTTCTCAATACTTTTTCAATGACCACTTTCTCTTATGCATACTGTACCAATGTTTTCAACTTCACCTTCATATTTTTAAACAACCCTTACTTTCAGAAAACATTCCATTTCAATTTCGTCATATGTTTGGAATAGAAAATGCACATAATAGTTGCAAGATGGAAAATAGACTGGGTTGTGACTCACTTCTCAATTCTTGTTCAATAAGAACTTTCTTTTATGCAGACCATAACAAAACAATGTTTTGAAGTTCACCTTCAACCCTCACTTTTAGAAAACATTCCATTATAATACTTGTTCATACGTTTCAAACACAAATTGTACATAATAGTTGCAGGATGGAAAACAATCAGGGTTGTGGCTCACTTCTCAATTCTTGTTGAATGACCACTTTTTTTTCTACACACTGTAACAAAATAATTTTTCTTAACTTCACCTTCATATTTATAACAACCCTTAGGTTCAGAAAAACACTCCATTTCAATATTTTTTCATATGTTTCAAAAAAAAATTGTACATAATAGTTGCAAGATGGAAAATACATAGGGTTGTGGCTCACTTCTCAATTCTTGTTGAATCGCCACTTTCTGTTTTGCACACTACAATAAAAAAAAATTGAACTTCACAGGTTCATATTTTATAACAACCCTTACATTCAGAAAAACACCTCATTTCAATATATGCTCATATGTTTCAAACACAAATTGCACATAATAGTTGTAGGATAGAAAACACACGGGGTTGTGGCTCACTTCTAAATTCTTGTTGAATGACCACTTTCTATTATGCACACTGTAACAAAATAATGTTTTGAAATTCACATTCATATTTTATAACAATAATTACATTCAAAAAAACACTCCATTTTAATATTTGTTCATATGTTTCAAACACAAATTGCACATAATAGTTGTAGGATGGAAACCACATAGGGTTGTGGCTCACTTCTCAATTCTTGTTCAATGACCGCTTTCTATTATGCACACAATAATAAAACAACATTTTCAACTTCACCTTCGTATTTTATAAAAAATCCTTACATTCAACAAAAAACTCTATTTCAATATATGTTCATATGTTTCAAACACAAAATGCACATAATTGTTGCATGAAGAAAACACACTAGGTTGTGATTCACTTCTCAATTCTTGCTCAATGGCCACTTTTTGTTATGCACACTATAACAAAACAATGTTTTCAACTTCACCTTCATATTTTATGACAACCTTTAAGTTCAGCAAAACACTCCATTTCAATATCTGTTGATATGTTTTGAACATAAATTGCACATAATAGTTGTAGGATGGAAAACACATAGGGTTGTGGCTCACTTCTCAATTCTTGTTGAATGGACACTTTATGTTATGCACACTGTAACTAAACAATTTTTTGAACTTCGCCTTCATATTTTATAACAACACTTACATTCAACAAAATACTCCATTTCAA
This sequence comes from Sequoiadendron giganteum, assembly GCA_007115665.2. Lineage (NCBI taxonomy): Eukaryota > Viridiplantae > Streptophyta > Pinopsida > Cupressales > Cupressaceae > Sequoiadendron > Sequoiadendron giganteum. Next base: position 18,993,291 of record CM021106.1, on the reverse strand, counting down.
TATCTGTTCATATGTTTCAAACACAAAATCCACATAATTGTTGCATGATGGAAAACACACTAGGTTGTGACTCACTTCTCAATTCTTGTTCAATGACCACTTTATGTTATGCACACTATAAAAAAACAATATTTCTAACTTCACCTTCATATTTTATAACAACCCTTACTTTCAGATGGATTCCATTTCAATATCATCATATGCTTCCAATTGAAAATGCACATAAGACTTGCATGATGCAAAACACACCAGGTTGTGACTCACTTCTCAATTCTTGTTCAATGAGTTCTTTATTTTATGCAAACTATAACAAAACAATGTTTTTAACTTGACCTACATATTTTATAATATCCCTTACATTCAAAAAAAATTCCATTTCAATATTTGTTCATATGTTTTGAACACAAAATGCACATAATAGTTGCACGATGGAAAACACACAAGGTTGTGACTCACTTCTGAATTCTTGTTCACTGACCACTTTCTGTTATGCAAACTGTAACAAAACAATGTTTTGAACATCACCTTCATATTTTATAACAACCCTTACTTTGAGAAAACATTCCATTTCTATATTGTCATACGTTTTGAATAGAAAATGCACATAATAGTTGCATGATGGAAAACACATTGGATTGTGAGGGTATGTGCAGAATCATGATGGGCCAAAAACTGGTGATATGTAAGTGATATGATGGCCCATGTGGCTGATGACTTTTTTTTTACCCAAAATTGATGAAACAAAAAGGGTTTTTAAAGCAGATTCTCATCTTTCCACCAATATAAATTATGCTTTACTTTGAATTTAATAAATTATTATTATTTATTTTCTATTTGAATTATGACTAAAGTCTTGATTGATACGCTAATTGAAAAACATCTATAGCTTTCAAATGATAACACATCTTTTGAATCCAAAACATGTGTCACATTCTATACTTCACATACTATAGGATTAAAAAAAATGAATTTCATGAAGTTTTGACTAAGTTAAGGTGGTCAGGCATATAAGTTTTTATGTTTTTTAAAATTTGTAATAAAAAATTCATAATTAATTATTTCCCTGGAAAAAAAATAGAAAAAAATATGCATCACATATCTAAAATATTATAAAAAATAATTATCATTTTATTGTGGTTAGGGTGGTCAAAAAAACACCTACTTCTTATTTTTTCCTTAAAATTTAAGTACTACTGCATTGAAATTTCAATTTTCACCAAATAGATTTTTCAAAAAAATAAACCTAGTAGTTTAGAAGCTACATTCAATTTGCTACAGATTCTATTCTAACATATTTTTGAAATAATATAGATAACTTATTTAAATTTTTTTGTCAAGTTGCCTAACTCTGATTTTCTGAATTTTCATCACCACTTAAGGGCCCTCTTTTTCCATGATGATCCTGCACATACTTGTGACTCACTTCTCAATTCTTGTTCAATGACCACTTTATTTTATGAAAACTATAACAAATCAATGGTTTGAAGTTCACCTTCATATTTTCTGACAACTCTTACTTTCAACAAACATTCCATTTCAATTTTTTAATACATTTCCAACAAAATATGCACATGATAGTTTCATGATGGAGAACACACATAGTTTTCACTCACTTCTTAATTCTTGTTGAATGACCACTTTTTGTTATGCACACTATAACAAAACAATCTATTTAAGTTCAAAATAGTTCAACTTACCTATAATGGTCCTATAAAGCATTTCGATAGGTCAAAATTCAAAAGGTGTTGTTGCACAACTTATTAAAGTATGAGATGCCACATCAATAGCTGCATTAGAGGTTGGTGGAGGAGGGAATTTGTGTAATACAGTAGTGGATATGGAATAGATAAGAAATCTCCCACTTGAAATAGGACATCTACTTATAGAAGTAATTATTATCCCTTTAAAAAAATCCAAGCCCATACAATTCACCTCCTCGCCAATCACTACGGTCAATAGGAAGACCACTTGGCTAGAAAATGTCCCCTTTGTAGTATCTGAATTGCTGAAAATTCATGCACTAGGAAATAAAAATTGCATAGCTAGTTCAATTTCATCTTCACATGCAACAAGAGATAGTGGCAGCCTTGCATTTCCATTGCTCAGCAATTTGGCTGGTGATTGTTGATTTGTGGAGGAAATGGTATGGGCTTGGATTTTGTTTAAAGGGATAATAGTTACTCATGTATGTAGATGTCCTATTTCAAGTGGGAGCTTTCATGTATGTTTCGTATCCACTACCACATTGCACAAATTTCGTCCTCCATCAACCTCCAATGCAGCTATTATTGGGGCATCTTAAACTTCTATCAATCGTGTAACAACACCTTCGACTTTTGACCTATCAATTCTGCAATGTTCAACACCTTTGAATTTTGACATTTATCAGTTGTGCAACAAAACCTTTGACTTTTGACCTATCAGTTGTGCAACAACACCTTCCATTGTTGTCTTTTTTTTTATCAATTTTTTTTCTTTTAGATTGCAGGTCTCTCCAAACAACATTAAGCTCCTCTTCTTTTTACCGTGACAAATTCTTGTGTTTTAATTCCTTTTCTAAAGTGGTTAATTTTATTCTTCGGTTGTTATGCTCCATTTTCAACATTTCCAGCTATTGTTTTTGTAGTGTGTTTATGATTAGAGAATGTAGATGTTTCTTTTTGAAAGCTCGTTAGGGAACTTGTCTGCCTTTTCGGATAAGACTTTCATGCCTCTACCAGACTGATTCTCTTTTTCTACACTTAGATCTGGTATTTCCTTTTCCTTATAATCCATTTCCAATTGTATTTTTTCCATGGAATTGCTAACTTCAAGAATGCTTTCCTTCATTTGTTCAACTCCACTTATAGCATCATCTCTCTCTTTGTTTGCTTGTACAAATTCATATGGAATAGAAAACCTTTTGAATTAATCCACTTCTACATTTCCATTTTCCCCTTGCACATATTGCACATGCTCCTTCCTCCACTTCTCATGAGAAGGAATAACCTATTTAGTAAATACATTATCTAACTCATCCACTTTGCTCTGCTTCTTTCCAAGTGTTTTTAGAGAAGATTCTTTTTTTTCATTACACACTTTCTAGTACGTCCTCATATTTTTTTATTACTACCATGTCATACAATTCTCATAACAAATATTTTTTGGATTCTATCTAATTTCTTACATACAAAGGGATAGAGTTTTGAATACAATATCACATGTATAATTAACAAGGTATGAATGAGCAAGAAGTTTTTTGTAGATTGTGTCACGAACATTGAAGAAATACTAATAAACAATAATAAATTAGTTAGAGTAATACAAAATACTTCCAATAAAAACTAGTCAAGAGTAATACAAAATATCTTTCATTCAATGGTAGTGTTTCAAAACAATAGATACGGTTATACAAGTGTGCATGGGTTTTTGTTTTTACAACACTATGTGTTTTACAAACTATAGTTTTACAAAACAATATTCATGTATTAAATAGTAATAAAGAGTGATAAAAAAATATGATAATAAACACTAATAAAGAGCAATAGAAAATATCATTCATTCAACTGTAGTGTTTGAAAAGAGTAATACAAAATAAAATTCACATTTTCCATTTTTCATTTAACAAGTCTTTGGAGATCCTAATCAAATTCACTCTCTACATTAAATTTTTTCTTTACATTTGTGCCCTCATTGGAATGATAGGGGCGTCCTACACCAAGCCACTAAATAACCTTTCATCATTTATCAGAACTGGTGCAGGGTGTTCAAGTAGTGTGCAGAGGGTAAGATACATCTCCTATATGTCCTCTTCGATGTGTGGCTCAACAACATGACGATGCAATCATATTGCTTGGTCAAAAAAATGATCATCTTGATGTTGTATGTTGCTGCTAAATTTTTCTTATACACACCTCATATTTGAGGATGGTTGAAGCAACGAACGTGAGAAGATGCCACCAATTAGGTAGATACCCTAATCAAAATCATATATGTTGAATGCTTCCTCAAGTTGTACATAATTGACCACATGTCTCCAAACATATTTTGCACATAGAATGTGAACCAAAGGATGGTTTGTGATAAGGTCTATGGATTTTGATAGGAACCCGCATGTTACATTGACCTTCGAATGGGGGAGTGCAAGTTTGATGGGATCCAAAAATCTACCCATCTTGCGAATTACATCCTCTACCATATAGCAATTGAATTTGAATGATAAATGAAACTTCTCCTTACTGAATGGACTTTCATTGTCTTCTTGATCATCATGCGGAACTTTCCTGATGTGAATTCTTGAGTTCAACATTTTAAGTTGTATTGTCAAGAAAAAGGGAAAAAGAGTTAGTAACAAATACAGCTGCATGCATCTACAAAAAAAATGTTATTTACTTCCAACTACGGATTCATCCACTACTTGAGAAAATAAAAAATATCGCAATACATTTATGAAAACAAAAGGTCTTAGTTACATGAATACTGTTTTGTAAAACTATAGATTAGAAAACACAAGGTGTTATGAAAATTGCAACCCACTCATTGGTGTAAAACTAGATGTAAGTGTAGGAAAAGAGAATTAGTTGGGTCGAGACATGAAAGTCTTATCTCAAACATATGAATTATGTAATCATAAATACACTTGTTGCAAATAACTTATTCAAAGAAACATATGAATTATTTAATCATACAAACACTTGTTGCAAATAACTTGTTAAAATAAACATATGGATTATGCAATCATGAATACACTCTCAAAATTGGGAAAAAAGAAACTACAAAGGTACATGAAAGTATTCAATACATTCAAAAATCTATCCCTTTTTTTGCAAGAAATGGGACATAATCCAAAAAAAATTGTTATTAGAATTGTATGACATGGTAGTAATAAAAAAATACGCGGACGTACTGGAAAATGCACGTAATGAAAAAAAGGAATCTACTCTAAAAAATCTTAGAAAGAATCATACCAAAGTGAATGAGATAGATAATGTATTGGCTGAAGAGGTTTTTACTGCTCGGGTATGTGCAAGATCATGATGGGCCGAAAAGTGGCAATATCTAAGTGATATGATGGCCCATGTGGCTGACAACTTTTTTTTTACCCAAAATTGATGAAATGAAAAGGGTTTTTAAAGGAGATTCTCAACTTTGCACCAATATAAATTATGTTTTACTTTGAATTTAATAAATAATTATTATTCATTTTCTATTTGAATTACGACTAAAGTCCTGATTGATAAGTTGATTGGAAAACATCTATAGCTTTCAAATGGTATCACATTTTTTGAATCTGAAACATGTCTCACATTCTATGCTTCACATACTCTAGGATTAAAAAAATAAAATTGAATTTCATGAAGTTTTTACCAAGTTAAGGTGGTTACACATACAAGTTTTTATATTTTTTAAAATTTGTAATAAAAAATTCATAATTAATTATTTACTTGGAAAATATTCCAAAAAAATATTCATCACATTGGGACATGAGTCCCCTACTTATATCTAAAATATTATAAAAAAATATTATCATTTTATTGCGGTTAGGGTGGTCAAACAGACACCTACTTCTTATTTTTTCCCTAAAATTTAAGTACCACTGCATTGAAATTTCAAATTTTCACCAAATTAGATTTTTTTAAAAATAAACTTAGTAGTTTAGAAACTACATTCATTTTTCTACATATTCTATTTTTATATATTTTTGAAATAATATAGATAACTTATTAAAAAATTTGCGTCATGTTTCCTAACTCTGATTTTATGAATTTTATTGCCACTTAAGGGCCTATTTTTTCCATGATGATCCTGCACATACCTGCTCACGAGAAGTGGAGGAAGGAGCATGTGCAGTACGTACAAGGGGAAAATGGCAATGGAGAAGTGGATTAAGTCGAAAGGTTTTCTATTGCATATTAATTTGTGCGAGAAAAGAAAGAGAGAGATGATGCTATAAGTGGAGTTGAAGAAATGAAGGAATCATTATTGAAGTTAGCAAATTCCATGGAACAAATACAACTGGATATAGATGATAAGGAAAAGTAAATACCAACTCTAAGTGCAGAAAAAGAGAATCAGTTGGTTGGAGGCATGAATTTTTTATTCGAAAAGGTAGAAAAGTTCCCTAACAAGCTTGCAAAAAGAAACATATGCATTGTCTAATCATAAACACACTAAAAAAACAATAGTTGGAAATTCAGAAAGTGGAGTAGAACAACTGAAGACTAAAATTAACCACTAAGAAAAGGAATTCAAAAACAAGAAGAAGTTGTTATGGTGAAAAGAAGAGGTTCTTAATGCTATTTGAAGAGAATTTCAATCTATAAGATAGGAGTTTTATAAAAAAAAGAAAATAATGGAAGGTGTTGTTGCATAGCTGATAGGTCAAAATTCAAAGGTCTTGTTGCACAATTGATAAATGTCAAAATTCAAAGGTGTTGTTGCATAATTGATAGGTCAAAAGTCAAAGGTGTTTTTGCATGACTAATAAAAGTTTAAGATGCCACAACAATAGTTCCATTTTAGATTGGTGGAGGAGGGAATTTGTGTAATGCAGTAGTGGGTATGGAATAGACGGGAAAGCTCCCACTTGAAATAAGACATATACATACTAGAGTAATGATTATCCCTTTAAATAAAATCCAAGCCCATACCATTTCCTCCACAACTCAACAATCACCAGCCAAATTATTGAGCAATGGTAACAAAAGGCTACCACTATCTCTTGATGCATATCAAGATGAATTTAACTAGTTGTGCAATTTGTATTTCCTAGTGCATGAGTTTGCAGCAATTCAGATGCTACAAAGGGGGCGTTTTTCAGCCAAGTGGTCTTCCTATTGGCTAAAGTGATTGGAAAGGAGGTGAATTATATGGGATTGGATTTTTTTTAAAGGGATTATCATTACTACTATATGTAGATTTCCTATTTCAAGTGGGAGCTTTCTTGTGTGTAACAAGCGAGGAGGGAAAAGGGCTACAAATCTGCAAGCTCAAAGCATTAACAAAAGATGAACATCACAATACATGTGTTCCTCAACTTACTGCCCATCAAAAGGCAATGCAACATTCATAAAAGCATATATTGACATCCCACACTCTATTTTCCAACATGCAATTTTTTAGTGCATTTTGATTTACCATCATATCACAATTTTGAAACCCAAATTTTAGTCCACCGAAGAGTTGTAATATTTTTTAAGGTGAGTTTCATGAAATTCTTAATGTCTAAAAAACACAATAATTTTATTAGAACCATGTTGTCTACGTATAGTTGCAAGTTGGAAAACATTGCGTGATATATAGCCTATAACCCACAGTATTTTCCAGCCTACAATATGAAGGTGGACTTAAATACATTGTTATAGTGCATAGAACAGAAAGTGCTCATTGTAGCAAGACATTTCATTGTCATATGGATTATTTGTGTTTGTGCATTTATCTAACATACAATGATACATTTGAAGACCATATTTGATTAGAATCTATATATTCTTGATGTGTCTATGATCTTCTGTAGTGGGATGGCGTATTCAAGATCTAAATCTTAATCAAGCAAGAAAAACCATAACCTACCATTGAAACTTATACCCAACTAATGTCACTATCCATGTCATCATTTTCCTCCATTGACAAGGGAAACCAAAATGTCTTCCATGTTGAACCAACAACTATCCATCCTATTTCACCAAAGGAACACCAAAAGTCATGCTATAAGGAATACAATACTTGATGCAAAATTCTATTTCACAAAATGGTAGTCGTAGTCTTCTAGTTTCACCCACTTTCACCTCATCCATCCCATGTTTATCTAGTTAATCCATTTCATGTTTTTCCACCTTCATAGCACCTATAGAAATTCAACCATGTCACATAGTTGACCTCATTGATCAAAATCATGAAATCATAAATCCCCCTTTATGTGAAGATCAAAATACTCCCTCTCATGATCCTAATTCATCTCATCATTCCATTCCATGTTATGATGCCATAACATCTCATGATCAATGTATGTAAACTCTATACCATAATCATAGTGTATAAATTCATTAAAAAAAAATTTCATCCATTCATTAAGTAAAGAACCCCAAGGTATAAGCATTTCCTTCACATCTCATGATAACCCTAAAATTTCATAAGATCAAATTCATGAACCACAAACATATAAGCTTGGTTCATCCACCTTTATAAAAGTTGGTTTTCTCATACAATACCACATGCCTTCTTGAGTTCCATTTACTTGCACACCCTAATATTAAAAAACATCTAAATTATTATAGCCTTGGCTGCATACTTCCTTCTTAAGATTTTGATAGCTCTTTCAAACACAAGCGACCTCCCTTTATATCAATACGTCCACCTCCTCCATCATCTTCACCATGTATTGTTGGATTGTATCCATGAACCCCTTCATCCATCATGGGCCCATATGTTCCTAATGCATATCATTAGGTGTTTTTGGTGTAATTAAATGTGTTGTACCTTGTCCTAGGTCATGATTACACCTTAGTTAAGTTTACTTAGGGACCACATAGGAGGTGGTTGGAGCTTTTCCACCTTTGGTGGACTTATCATGTTATTACTTTATCACTTCCACCTTTCATGTACATATCAAGTGATTACCTCTCTACCTTTTATGGGTGATCCACCATTCGTGGTGATTATCACATTATTCCTTTTCCACTTTAGGTGGAGTGATAGCTTTTCATAGTTGTCTCACGTCATAATATTACGAAACTTGTCATAATATTATTCCCTTCTATGTTCTCACCTTGGCTATATAACCAAGGGGTCTCTCATTGTAAATAAATTCATATCATATCATAATCATATTAATGACAATATAGTTTATTCTTGTCAAATCATATTCTCTCTTCTTGTTCTTTTCATTTGGTCCAAAGATCTTGGCATCCATAGCCAATTCTAACATGGTATCAGAGCATGTTTGATTCTAACATGGTATCAAAGTGGGTTAGGTGCCATTGGAGAGTCTTTTTTTGAAGAGAGATACCAGATTTGGGGAGGTTCCATTTTTGGTTCTCTATTGAAAGTTCATATCAGATCTTTTTGGTGCAAATTTGAGCTCACCATTGCATTTAGGGGGCTCGAGAAAGTCACATTTGGCTTTTGTTTCATTGAATTTGATCACCTTTTGCATTTTTGACAAACAAGGGTTTGTTGAAAGTCATTTTATATTGGATCTGATTTTATTTTTGCTTCAGAAATCTAGTTTTGACTCATTTGCAGGAAAAATGATTTCTTAATTTCATCACCAGGGTCAAAATATGAATTGGGTATTTTTTAGATTTTGTAAATCTTGCACAGATCTAGAGGAAATTGTTGCACAAAAAGTGGCGCACGTAAGTTTTCTCTTGGTTGAAGGTTAAAAAAAACATTATTCTCTCTTCTTTGTGCTTTCCATTTGGTCCAAAGATCTTGGCATCCATAGCGAATTCTAACATGGTATCAGAGCATGTTTGATTCTAATAGGCGCCCTTTCAAGAACAACAAAGGTAGATAACCTTGAATTCATTCGGACACCTTTCACTTCAAAATCCTCTCATTTCATAAAATCCCTCTATGGCCTATCCAAGTGATTGAGATACCAAACAAGAAATACATAAATCAAAGAAGCCACAAAAACCTAAATATCATCATGTCTCACTAAAAAGACATTCCAAAATAAAGAAAAGTATGTACCAAAATCAAAAGCAAAACACTTCCAAGAAAATGGAAGGTGCATATTAAGAAAAAATGAAAAGGCTATAAAGAAAAATGAAAAGTGAAAACAATGTGGGTTCCAAAGAAAGTAAAAAAATCCATGCATTCAAAAAAAATAAAAATCAATATTGGTATCCCTACTTGCTAATCGAAAAGAGTCCATTATTCCACCATCATCCATTCCTCCATTATTCATCCTCCAAATCCGTTTTCCATCCTTATATACCCAACTTTATTATCCCAACCCATTCTCAATAATTCAACTTTCACAACCCTTCAAGGTGTGTGTCAATGTTGTTTTTTCTGATATTCCCTTGTAAAAAATCCATTCCATACTTCCATCCAAGCTTCATCCCTCATTCCATAGATTTAATCCAATCCTTTGCACGAATCCTTAACCCCGTTCTCCCTACCCCTATCCATTCCATTATCTTTACCAATTTTCCTACCAACATCTTTAAGTGGGAACATGTTAGTCATGGTCTATAAGAAACATTTAGTCAGTGGGGAACTATCTTCCACAAAGAGATAATTGATTCCTCCATTCATATCAATACACCTTCATCAACTTCCATTTCCATGGCCATTCATATGAATTCATATCCACTAGCTTTCACATCCATGCATGTACCCTTGCTTGTACACTTGTGGGAAAGAATTTTCCATTCATATGATACATTATTGATTATCTTATTTCCACTTAGAAATCATATTCCTTCATTTATGTTTCATGCTATCCACTTTATCCATTGACCTTCATTTGATCTTGCATAAAGTATTAGGGAAAAATAGCAAGAAATTGAATTTAATGCATGTTTTATACCATGCGTGTCTTCCATCCTCCATATAGCTTTTCATTCATGTCATGTTTCCTTTCATATCCATCTATCTTCCATATCCATTTCATATCATTCTAACTTGTCATACCTCTTACCATGGGGGCATGCTATTACTTTGACATGCCATCTTTGGAGCCCTCCATAGGTCTTTTATTTCTACTTTGTATAAGAGAAAACATTTTGGGTTCCCTTATTATTGGTTCCCTCCACCCATAGCATTCCATATCTTGATCCATCTATCTTCATCCTCCATATAGCATGTATCCTTACATGTCCTATCATTAACCAATATCATTGATCCCTATCCATCCATATCTCCTTTGGTTTTCAGCTTGACTAAGGAATACAATCTTGTTTTTAATTATTATTTAAATTCTTATTTATCATTACGTTATCATTGTTATGAGTAACACATTTAAACAAGCCATAAAATATTTAACATACTAAAACATTGGGCTTTATTGAGTAACATCCCACTGTGTTTTCCATCATACAACTATTTTGTGGACTGGTCCTTATAATATGCATTAGCATTTGCATTTTTTTATTATCACGATCTTGCATATTTATCATTTTCATTTTGCATGCATGACAACTTGTGATTTATCTTAACTCTTATCTCTTGTCTCCATCAATATCATTATCTTTTTATATCTTTTCTATTCTTGTCACATTCTGAGGAAGCTCCAGGATATCTACAACTTCTTGTGTACAAAGGAGAGTGAGGAATGGGGCATGAGTCTTTCTTATGTGTGTGTATCAAGTCAGTTTTCCTTATGATGATTACAAAAAGCATAACCAATAACAAAGGGGGAATTGTTCCAATCTATGATGAAACAAATGATCACTTCATATCCTTTCCATTCCATTCATTTCTATATCATTTCCTCCCATCAAATACATTTCATAATCCACTTATATGATTTCCTTGCATCACATCAATGTGTTGCATTCCTTTCTTCTTTGGATCCACCTAGGTCATTGATATTTCTAAATCTTGATATCATTTTCTATCTACAACTCAATAATGATGAATTGATAGCATTTCCATTCCATTCATTTACATATCCATCCTTTCATATCCTCTCTTCCCATATCAAATACTTTTCATAATCCATTTATATGATTTTCTTGCATCTAATCAATGTGTCACGTTCCTTTATTTGTTGCACCCACCAAGGTCATTCATATTTCTAAATCTCACATATCATTATCTATCTACAAGTCAAACATACCTTCACCTATCATAACAAGATTCACACCATATCATACAAATAACAATATGAAAGAAATATCAAGGTTATGCAATCAAAGACTAAGGGCAACAACCATATAAAAATTCCATGTTCAATGTGAGTTTGTTTCATTTCATGCATGCATTATCTTCTAGATCTTATACACAATTGAGGTTTACAATTGGTTTTTATAGATCTCAAGTGTTAAAACATGTTCATATAGAAGTTTTAAACATCTATCTTCTTTCTTGAAAAGTGTTACAAAAGTGTTCTTAGTTGTTGTGACTGACAAACATATGAGTTACAATGTTGTGTTCTACTTGTATACTCATGTTCTAAGTGGTTGTTGATATTCATGTCAAAGTACTTATTGTTCACTCATTACTCGTTCACATGGTGTTGGTGCAAAAGGTATTGATACTTGTTGAAAAAGTTTGATAGAGTTATTTCATGATAAATTCAGAGGTATTGAACAAGTACTCATTACACATTCATCATTCACATTTTATTCTTGATGCCTAATTAATTTTGATGTTGTGACTCTAAGGTATTCATTGGATAGGTTTTTGGCATAAAGACATGATTGGTGTTTGTTGATGAGATCTTCATGCTTCTACAAGGATCTAAACCAACATCAAAAGCATAATATTTTGCATCAAAGGTATATGGTCAAAATGAAAGGTTACAGATCAATTACATGTTTTGAAGCCCATTGAGTTTGTTTGAACTTGTTTTACATTCTTTCATTTCTTGCAAGTTTGTTCTTAAATCCTATATGAGGTTCATTATACAAAGTTTTATAATAGGTTTACTCCCATTTGCAAAGGTTCATTATGCTTGAGTGTAATTAAACTTCCTTTTAATGCGTACCTAATTGTGTTCATGTGATTGAATTTTGGAGTTGTCATTAATAGGTTTACTATGTTCAATAAATTACTATTATGCTTTGATAGATTTTTTGCAAGCATGTGTAGCTTGTTCAAAAGCAACTATTTTAGGCTTTTACCCATATAAGCAAGACACTCAACTGTTTGATTAAATGATTTAGTAGACATGTATGGAACATGTGGTAGCATAGACAAGGCAATGAACTATTTCATAAAATTCCTCAAAGAAATTTGGTCTCATGGTGATGAAATACCATGAAAATCTATATAGCAGCAAGGCAACAATATGGATTATCATGGAATTCCATCACCACATGAGAATGTTTCTTTCAAATATTTTACCAAACACTTCACTACCTTGTCTATGTTGTTGCTTACAATTATGCTTTGATAGATTTTTTGCAAGCATGTGTAGCTTGTTCAAAAGAACTTGTTTTAGGCTTTTAGCCATAGCAGCAAGGTAGAGAAATATTTGATAGAATGCTTTGATAGATATGTATGAAAAATGTGGTAGCATAGTGAACTATTTGATATAATGCCTCAAAGAAATTTGGTCCAATGGTAAACGAATGCCATGATAATCCATACTATAGTAGTTGCAATATGGATTGTCCTAGCATTCCATCACCATGAGACCAAATTTCTTCTAGTAATTTTATGAAACAATTCACTATGCTACCACATTTTTCATACATGTCTAACAAAGAAATCTATCAAACAGTTCACTACCTTGTTGCTATGGCTAAAAGCCTAAAATAGTTTCTTTTGAACAAGCTACACATGCTTGCAAAAAATCTATCAAAGCATAATCGTAAATGTGGATTACATCAGGACTTCCAACACCATGACTAAATAGTAAATATGGATTTTTGAAAAAAATGTATCAAAGCATAATTGTAAATATGGATTGTCATTGCATTCCAGCACCATGGTCTTTGAATGCCATGAAAATCCATAGACAAGCAATAGAAACATTTCATTGTCTAGTCTATGGCTTTTCATGACATTCCAATCACCATTGTGTTGCAATGCCATGACAACCCATATTTACTATTATGCTTTGATAGTAAACACTCAATGTTTTCCAACAAGAATATACATACACAATATGATTTCAAGTTGGTAAACATAGTGTGAGGTGAGTATATGTCTACCACAACACAATTCCAACCCATAGATAAGTAATCATGCACAAAAATAGTTCATTGCCTAGTCTATGGCTTGTTATGGAATTCTAATCACCATGGTGTTATAATACATTAACAATCCATATTTACTATTATGCTTTGATAGTAAACACCTGATGTTTTCCAATAAGCATATACATGCACAATATGATTGCAATTTGGAAAACACAATGTGAGGTGAGTATATGTCTACCAAAACACAATGTCAACCCATAGATAAGTAATCATGAACAGAAACAGTTCAATGCCTAGTTTATGTCTTGTCATGGCATTCCAATCACCATGGTGCTGCAAGGCCATGGCAATCCATATTTACTATTATGCTTTGATAGTAAACACTTGATGTTTCTCAACAAGCATATACATGTACAATACAATTGCAAGTTGGAAAACACAGTGTGAGGTGAGTATATGTCTACCAAAACACAATGCCAACACATAGATAAGTAATCATGCATAAAAACAATTCATTTCCTAGTCTATGGCTTGTCATGACATTCCAATCACCATGGTGTTGCAATTCCATGACAATCCATATTTACTATTACTCTTTGATAGTAAACACTCGATGTTTTCCAACGAGCATATACATTCACAATACAATTGCAAGTTGGAAAACATAGTGTGAGGTGAGTATATGTCTTCCAGAACATAATGTCAACCCATAGATAAGTAATCATGCACATAAATAGTTCATTTCCTAGTCTATGGCTTGTCATGTAGCTCCAATCACCATGGTGTTTAAATGCCATGACAATCCATATTTACTATTATGCTTTGATAGTAAACACCTGATGTTTTCCAACAAGCATATACATGCACAATACATTTGCAAGTTGGAAAACATGGTGTGAGATGAGTATATGTCTACCAAAACACAATGGCAACCCATAGATAAGTAATCATGCATGGAAATAGTTCATTTCCTAGTCTATGTCTTGTCATGGCATTCCAATCACCATGGTGCTGCAATGCCATGACAATCCATATTTACTATTATGCTTTGATAGTAAACACCTGATGTTTCCCAACAAGCATATACATGCACACTACAGTTGCAAGTTAGAAAAAATAGTGTGGGGTGAATATATGTCTGCCAAAAAAAATGCCAACCCATAGATAAGTAATCATCCACAAAAAAGGTTCATTGCCTTGTCTACATAAATTGACCTTTATATAGTATTGTCTAGCTTATGTTGAAGAATATGAAATCAGCCAAACAGGTTGACTCAGATCCATTCATGGCATCTATGATTGTCCTAATACAATGCAAATCTATCCTAATACCCTTATGATATTATTCACAAAATATTTCCATTAACTTTGTGCTATGCATTAGATTGGAGATGTCATACACTAAGCCTCCATGATTCTTGTTCAGAACTACAAGTTGGCTTAGACTGAACATGCTTGGATAATTCTTCATTGTATTGAGGGATATTTGAAAAAATACAATTATCAACGCTTTAAGGAAATCCATCACACTATCAACCACGTGGTTGATCAATTGGATATCAAATCCAATACCATAACCTATGTAGTTGAATGCTTTGATTGGTTATTGTTCAATTGGGACTATTTCAGTTTACAGTTTTCTCTTGCTTTAGTTCCAATTATTATGTGACAGATTTATTATTGTTTTTATTTTCATTTTTCCCTTCTTTAGAGGGCTAATATGTATCTTAATTAGATGGTTTCTATATAGTTGTACTATTTATGGCTATTGTTTTCTCATAGCCATGGTTCTCTGTATTTTTCTCAACAACTTTAATTCAATAAAAAAATAAAAAATTGTGCTATGCAATTGTTCAAATAAAAAAGAAAATGTAAACAAAAATTATGTAACTTTACAATCAAACATACAAAATTAAAAAATGCACTAATATGTATTATGATAATTCTATAACAACCTAAACTTGATATCAACTTGACCTTCCATTAGAGAATTTCCTAAGAAGTTGTGTCCTCAATCATAGCAACAATTATACTCTACATCGCTATTGTACCATTCATATCAGAAATTCTAGAAATTCTAATTTTTACGTCAGCTGGGACACTTACGCCAAGCTAGGTGACTTAGTCCCAGTTTCGAGAATCTATTTCAGGCTCCATTTCAGCCAATTGGGTGTCCAAATCTTCAAAAATCCTTGGAAAAACATGTATTGGGACTAAGTCGCCACTGTTGGCGACTTAGTCCATTATGGATTTTCTAAAAATATGAAAGTGGATACGGAAGCCTACAGTCTACAATTTGTTCTCCAACTGAAATCCAGGTCCCCTACAAAATAGAATATATTTTTATTTCTAATGTGGGGTTTTCCTTGTTCAAAACCCTATTTGGAATTTAAACTTTGAAAGATGAGAAATCTGCATTAAACCCTAGGCCTAAGTGTGTCTAAGACTAGGAAATATGAAGTATGATGCAACCCTATCCTAATGTGAAAGAATAAGATGCATAAATGAAACTAGAACAATGCAAGACTCATTCCAAGAGACACTAAATCACATTATAAATGAATCATAATGACATGCAAACCTTCCTTAGGCTGAAGATAGAGAGAAAATGGAAGATGGAACCAATTTGAAAACAAGTCTTTAAGCTGATTTGATGGCTAGTTGTATCTCCTCAACCTAGATGCAACTAGCCATCAAATCTCCATGATTCTCCATAGACATCCATGATCAATCCTTTGCAATGTGAGATCTTGAGTAAAAATTGAGCTTGGAGACCTGCAAAAACCCTAGCTTGCTACCCTAAGCTTCAACTTTGTTGTAGAAAGACTATGTAATCTTGTTGTAGAGGATGTTCAACACTTGATTCTTGAAGTTTCTTGTGAAAATAACTAAAGGTTGTGAAAAATAACCTAAAAACATGTATTTATAAGCATCAATACCTAATTTTTGGTTATTTTGACCTAAGATGCCAACATCCATCAGGAATTTTTATTAAGTCAGAGATTATCCTGCTCAAAAATGCAAATAACCCTAAAAGGGACTAAGTTGCCACCTTGGGCAACTTAGTTGTTAGGGTTAGAAGATAGATATATAACAAGTTAAATGCAGATTTCAACAATAAAATAGAGTATTAAAACACACATAGAAGACAACACAAAGAATTTAACGTGGTTCACCCAATCTAGGCTACATCCACAAAACCGTAGCCATCCAATGAATTTATTATCCAATGCAAAATATATTACAATATTGCAACTAATGCCATACAACAACTCTTCATCCCAACTACTTATAACAAGCTTTTAGGAGCTTCCAGAAAATTAGGGTTTACAAAGTCGGATTTTTTTTTTGGTGACAAAACGAAAAATGGTGAATTTTTTTTTTCTCAGGGTGTCACCCCCAACATGGCCCAAATCAGCCCCAGACCCCAACAAGGATACATGAAGAGTGTATAGTACTAAAAAGTGTATAGTATAGCATGATCAATCACCACATACCAACAATCTCCCACTTGGAGACTGATCAAGCTCCATACCAACACAATCTCCCACTTGGAGACTGATCCTGTATGACATCGCTGCACTTATAGCTCCCATTGGAAATAAGCACCTTGGACCCTGCTGCACTATTATACTTGAATTCAACCTTGAAGGCCAACCAAAGCTAAAGATGAGCTCAACTTCTCCCTTTTTACTGCCTTTGTAAACATATCCGCTAGATTGTCATCTGTATGCATCTTTTGCAGCTTTACCTGTCCATCCTCCAATATTGACCGAATGAAATGATATCTCAGTTGTATGTGTTTGCTTTCAGAGTGAAAGGTATAATTCTTTGCAAGATGTATAGCACTCTGGTTGTCTGCAAATAAGTGATTTTCAGTCTGTATTTTTCCCAACTCTTCCATGAAGACTTGTAGCCATATCATCTCCTTTGTTGCCTCTGTTGCAGCCACATACTCTGCCTCTATGGTGCATAAAGAGACCATCTTTTGCAACCGATAAATCCAAATCACTGCTGTCCCACCAACTCTAAATACATAACCTGTGGTACTCCACCTGGTATCTATATCCCCTGCCAAATTTGAGTCAACATAGCCTTTTAAATCTTTATCAGAGCCCTCAAAACATAAACATATATTGGATGTATCTCTCAAGTACCTGAGAATCCATTTTATCGCATTCCAATGCTCAACTCCAAGATGAATCATATACCTACTATCAACTCCTACAACATGTGCAATATCTGGTCTCATGCATACCATGGTGTACATTAAACTGCATATGGTACCTTGGACATTTTTTCTTCCTCCTCTTGTGTCTTTGGACACATATCCTTAGTCAATTTTACATGACTAGGCAAAGGTGTGCTGACATCTTTTGCATTCTCCATATGAAATCTTTGCAACACCTTTTCAACATAATTAGCCTGAGATAAAAATAATTTCCTATTTTCCATATCTCTTGTAATCTTCATACCAAGGATTTGTTGCTGCCCCAAAATCCTTCATAGCAAATGAATTTGCTAACTGTTGTTTAAACTCCTTCATGTGATCGATGTTAGACCCCTCTACAAGCATATCATCAACATATAAACATAAAATAATGTAGTTATATTCACCAAACATCTTAAAATAAACACAATGGTCTGAATTACACCTATTATAGCCTTGCTCAACCATAAAACTATCAAATTTAAGATACCATTGCCAAGGTGCTTGCTTCAAGCCATATAAACTTTTCTTCAATCTGCACACTAGTTTCTCCTTACCTTTGACCTCAAATCCTTTTGGTTGTTCCATATATATTTCCTCTTCCAAATAACCATGGAGAAAGGTAGTTTTAACATCAAACTATTCTAAATGCAAATCTTCAACAACCACAATACTTAAAACAATATGAATAGAATTCATTTTAACAACTGGAGAAAATATTTCATCAAAATCAATACCCTTTTTGTATGCAAATCCCTTTACAACTTATCTCGCTTTAAATATTTTATTACCTCCATCCTCCTCTTTCACCCTATAAATCCATTTGTTTGGTAAAGCCTTTTTTCCTATAGGCAAGTTGCATAATTCCCAAGTCTGATTTTCCAACAAGGATTTCATTTCTTATTCCATTCCATGCTCCCACTGAACCTTGGTATCCACCTGCATAGCTTCATGATAATATTTTGGTTCACCAGCATCAGTTAATAAAATAGAATACAAAGAGTGAGAAATTTTTTATGGAGGTCTACTTATCCTTGAAGATCGCCTAACATTCACAGGATTTTGTGGTATTTCTTGTTGTTGTTGTTGTGAAGCATAAGGAACCACTGGAACATTATTATTTTTAATATCATCCAGCACTGCATAATCCATTTTTGTCTTCTCATGTTGCTGCAATAGATCTTTGTACAACACTTTCTCATTGAATATGACATCCCTACTTCTCACAATTTTCTTATTTTAAAAATCCCAAAGCCTATAACCAAATTCATCAATGCCACATCCAAAAAATATACATTTCTTTGATTTTTCATCAAGCTTGGTTCTATTTTCATAATCTACATGTGCAAATGCTTCACAACTGAAGGTTTTGAGAAAAGAATAACTCACCTTCTTACCTATCCAAGCTTCAACCCAAAGGATTAGAGGGACCTCTATTAATTAAATAAACAATAGTGTTTATAGCCTCTTCCCACATGTTTAAAGGCAACCCAGCATGCAATCTCATAGTTCGTGCATGCTCCATTGTTGTTCTATTCATGCATTCAACCACTCCATTTTCCTGTGGAGTCCTTAGAACCATTTTCTACCTACGAATACCATTAGAGGAGCAATAATCTTCAAAAAAATTGCTGCAATACTCACCACCATTATCAGATCTGAGACATTTGAGCTTTTTACCTATCTCATTCTCAACCAAGCTTCTCCAGTTTTTAAAAGTTTCAAATACATCAGATTTTTGCCTAAGGAAATAAATCCATAACTTCTTAGTTGCATCATCAATGAATGTAACATAATACTAAGAGCCAACAAGAGAAGATACCTGATATGTTCCCCATACATCCATATGCACAAGCTCCAATTTCTCATTTTTCTTTTGTTTCCCATATTTGAGAAAACTAACTCTCTTTTGTTTCCCACAAACACAACATTCATAGAAATCCATATTAACACATTTTAGACTTGGTAAAACATTCTTTGAATGAATTAATTTCATACCTTTTGCACTCATATGCCCAAGTCTATTATGCCATAGTGCTGATTAAAAATCCATAACAACTATCTAATTTTTTGCTTGCTGAACTACAACAACTATTCCTAAACATTGATTTTTATCTGCAATAGATAAAGTAGTAGGAGTAGTATGACCTGTACAAAGATATAAGGTGCCTACTTTCACACCTTTTTCTACCACTAAGGAACCTTTTGTAACTATCCAATTTTTATCACTAAATGTAACAACACAACCTTCATCATCTAGTTGCCCTGCAGAAATTAAATTTCTTTTAACTTTGGAACATGCCTTACCTCATGTAGTAGCCAATTATTCTCATTCTGCAACTTAATTTTGATTCTTCACTTTCCAACAATCTTACAGGGTTCATTATCTCCCAAATAAACTAGCCCAAAATCCATTTGGACATAATCAAGAAAATAATTTCTATGGGGTGTAGCATGAAAGGAAGCCCTTGAATCTAACACCTAAGAATCATCAATATTGTCAAGGGAAAGAATCAAAGAATCCTCATCATATTTATTACTTACCATATTTTCCTCTTTATTTCCTTCCTTTTTGTCTCCATTATTTTTTCGAGACCAACAATCTTTCTTTAAATGACCTGGCTTACCACAGTACCAACAATCCCTCTTGTCTCTAGATTGGGACCTTCTGTTCCTTGATTTTCCTCGTGAATTCCCACGGCTTCCAAAATTGTTTCCTCTCTCCATTATTATGCCCCTACTTTCTGCATTCAAAACACTCCCTGATGTGGATGTTCCACCTGAGCTTTTCCTACAAATTTCCTCGCTCAAAATAACACCAACAACATCATCAAAATTCAATGTATTCAAACCAAAAATAGAATTGCTAACATCCATTACCAAGCTATTCCATCTTTCAAGCAAAGAACACAAAATCAAAAGAGCCCTAACTTCTTCATCAAAATTTACTTTTAAAAAAGTTAATTGACTGGTAATCATATTAAACTCATTTAAATGATTAGTAACTGACCCACCTTCTACCATTTTCATATTGAATAAATGCTTCATAAGAAATACCTTATTCGAAGTAGAAGGATTTTCATATAACTTCACTAGGGTTTCCATCGACTCTTGAGTTGCCTTTGTTGTTGTAATATTGAACACCACCAATTGTGCTAGGCATAAACGAATACTGCCATGTGCCTTTCTATCCAAAATATCGCAGTCCTCATCTAACATTGTTGTGGGTTTCTTGGTTTTCCCTTCCAATGGCTACCATAAATCTTTCTGATAGAGGTATTCCTCCATCTGCGTCTTCCATAACTAATAGTTCTGCCCATTGAACTTCTCAACCTTCAACTTACCCTCGTCTGCCATTGCTCCCACTTAACCGTGAGACTCCCACTCAACTGTGAGACTTTCCTACAGATGATAATTGAAAACAACCCACTCTGATACCACTTGTTAGGGTTAGAAGACAGATATCTAACAAGTTAAATGAAGATTTCAACAATAAAATAGAGTAATAAAAAACACATAGAAGACAACACAAAGAATTTAACATGGTTCACCCAATCTAGGCTACATCCACCAAACTGCATCCATCCAATGATTTTATTATCCAGTGCAAAACATATTACAATATCATGAATAATTCCATACAACAACTCTTCATCCTAGCCACTTATAACAAGATTTTAGAAGCTTCCAAAAAATTAGGGTTTACAAAGTCGGGTCTTCTTTTTTGGTGACAAAATGAAAAACGGTGAAAAAAAAAATTCTCTGGGTTTGCCGCCCCCGAACCCCCACCTGGGGCTTGACCTGGCCCCAAACCCCAACAAGGATACATGAAGAGTGTACAGTACTAAAAATTGTACAGTATAGCATGATCAGTTGCCACATACCAACATTAGTCCCACCAGGGGTTTTTGAGGTGGGATTTGTGAAATTTGAGTGATTTGAATGTTGTTTATTGGGACTTGTATGATTTCTTCATGGAAGCAAACCTCAAGGTCAAAATTAATGAGTCTTAGGGGCCGATAAATGTCTTTTTAGGGGGTGATTGACACAAAGGTGTCTAAAGTAGGACCAAATTAGGCACAAAATTATCTCTTTCTTCAAGAGTATATAATTTTTGGTGACACATTTAGCCCCCACTTTAGCACCCATATGACTCTACATGCATATGCAAGCTAAAGAACTCTAGACAATACAACACACTTTATTTCATAAAAGGATACTCATTCAAAAGATGGGAGAATGAAGCCCCCAGTGTAGTTATCTACAAAACCACAACATTAGAAACCACATCCTATAGCACAAACTTGTTATTTTTCCAAAAATTCTCTTATCTAACTTCTAAAAGTCAAATTCAAGGGTAGATGTATACCCCCCTTGATTTTTCTTCCTTTACGAAGGTGGAATCAAGGTAGAAATCTAGCCTCATCAAATAAGGAAATGTGTATCAGAGATAATTTCCAAGTACCATGCCACATGACGATAGATAATTAATGTAGGGTGTGGAAACATGATCCATACACAACAAATTGCATTAGAAATAGGGTACACTAGCATGTGTGATGTTGTTTTGAATGAAAAGTGCTCTAATATGTCTAAGATAGTAAACCTGTCAATGTGCTTATATGAGAATGAAAAAGAGTTTAAATAGTTAAAGTGAAGTAATTTGTAACTTGTTTATTTTTTATTCTTGTAGCGTGAGAGTGATGAGAGAATAGGAAAATATGTCAAATGAATGAGACTTCACACCTACAAGATTGGACACAATGTGGGACTAGGTGGTATGCGACAAGTGGTATCACAAGGTGAGTCGATTCTTCTACCTTCGCTTTGTGTTTTTGCAAATATTTAATGATTTATATGCATATCTAGGTTAATTTAGGATCTTCGAAAAAATGTTTGTAAAGTGTCCCCTTTTTTTGTAAAGTGTCCCATTTATTCGTAAAGTGTCCCATTTGTTTGCAAAGTGTCTCGTTTCTTTGCGAAGTATCCCCAAAAGGGTTCTAAAGTCTCTAGGGCCTTAAAGAAAGCATACTAGGACAACATTAGTACACTTGCATGATGAATTAAAGTAAAATTTAAGATATTAGATGATGTATAGATCATATTATTGTGTTTTTGTTAGGTACCCACCCATTCGTTGTAGCGTCTGGGTGGTAGAAAGTTGAGTTTCTTGAGAGATTTAGCCCCCACTTTATCAGTGGAGGACACAAAGTACTTGCAGGATGTGGGGATATATTGGGCATACCTCATGCCCCTCATGAGGTACCATGATGTGATGTTGATGGTGTTATGTGAGTGTTGGAACACAGACACATGTGCATTCCACCTGCCAACTAGAGAGATGAAAGCTACTCTAGAGGATGTGCACTATATTCTCCAAGTTCCTATTTGGGGAGAACGGGTGCATTTCCAAAGAGATCGTACCTTCCATGAGCAGTACGTTAATATGCAGAACTATCTAGATGGGACAATTCATTATGAGTGGGTGACAAGATGGATCGACTTGGCGACGTTACTATGTTATAAGGGATGGCAGAATATAGGATAGTATACGCTTGGGGAAACTGCATCCTAACATGCTTATATTATGATTTGGGATGGTTTTTGTTCTGGGAGGTAGATAACATGGTGCATTACATGCTTCTACAAGTTTGGTTCCTAGAGAATATCATGTGCACTAGGCCTACTCACTTCTCGTGTCCTACAACAGTGGGGTATCCTCGGGCCTTTGACTATCCTCTATGATGGTTATGGCAGTATGGGGATTTACACTTTTGGTGAGTGAGATTTGACCAACTAGAAGAGGATGAGATCGTATGGAGACCTTATCAACTTACACTACAGTGGCCAGACTACATGAGATAGATGAGGAGATTGCAATTGGACATGTTTTTAGCTAGTTGGCATGATCACATAGTACATGGAAATTCTACTATGATCGAGTCATGTAGAATTTTGGAAAGATTCATAGGCCACCCAAGGCACAATCATCTTTTAGGAGGTTAGTGCGGAGTGCCCAGAGACTATGTGATATAGTATGGCTCACTCTAGACAATATGGTTAAGAATGACTCTGATTTCTTAGATCATGATCAACCTCTAGTCTCCAACATAGATGATGTCACTACCACACTAGATTATGAGGAGTGGTGGACAGTATCACAACCAACTCCTGTGTTTATGATTAATGAGCTTGTAGGAGATGTAGGACCATTGCTAGATGAGGGAGATGAGAGAGATGATAGAGCTAAGGAGACATGCTATAGGGTTGCAACATATTTACCGATATCATTGATGAAGATTATGATGAGGATGCAGATCCAGACTATGATGGCCAGGAGGGAGATGAGGAGGATGAAGAGAAGGAGCCACTTTTGAGTGAGAGTGATGATGCAAAAATTGAGGATCAACATGTGTGGGGAGATACCTCACCCATTCATATGAATAGATCATGAGTACCAGCAGTAGCAGACACCAGTACTCACAGTCAAAGAGAGGCTAGCACATCATCCATGCTCCTACATAGGATGAGGTTGATATTGATCAACCTATAGGAGATATAGGTGATGATATTTAATTTTATGCATGTACCTTTTGCTTTTGTGCATTACTTTATGCATATATATATCATGATGTGTATTGATTATGTATTGTTTCAACCTTGTAGGGCCTATGGGAGATTGGTGGGATCTCTACCATTAAGCAGCTATAGAGATAGTGCTAGTGTCTATCGATGAGGAGCAGATGGAATCAGATTATGTGCCTCCACCTATTGTGGAGTGAGATCTATAGTCACTTAGACCATTCACTAAACTATGGGCAGCCTATGAGAGCTTGAGGAGATGAGTCTGTTGAGCTAAGACTATAGCAAAAACATAGTCATCAAGGACTCCAACATAGTTTGAGAGACTGAGGGAGAGGTCGCATGGTTATAGGCAGAGATGGATAAGATAGTAGAAGAGCATTGGGTAGTTGTTGGGCGGATTCAGGGGTTACATTTTGCAATTAGATTCGATAGATCGTAGTCATGATCACACATGACCGTCTCCCAACATCTAGCTACAGATGCATCATGAGTACTAGATCTTGAGGGATCTGATAATCATAGACTTTAGTGACATTGAATCTTTCGATGACATGTACATAAAATTTTTGATATATATATGAGTAATTTTTTGTTATATTAATTGTCTTAATGTGTGTGAATGTTAAGTGACAATTTGATTAATTAAATAACATGTGTAATATTACTTAACTAAGTTCTTCATGATTTAAAAAAATCTTTCGCTAGAGTTTCTTTTAGATACAACATGAGGATTAAGTATGTTATGAATTTATTATCTAAATTAACATAACACACAAGAGGAATTTGAATAGTATGAAACCTAAAGTAACTATAAAAGTAAATTAAATAATTACTTTAGTGCTCAAGACACACATATAATCGTTTGTCAAGAAAAAAGCAATGGGAAAGAATATAGGAAATAATCCGATAGCTCTAACAACACTATTCTATCATTCATACCATTCAAAGGGACTAGACATAATACTGATGTAAATGTGTGGCATTGATAGGGTCTTCAAGGGGCATACCATCTTGCTCAATTAATGTGTAAGCACCAGATGTATAAGTCATTATAATTACATAGGGTCTTACCCAATTAGGATAGAATTTCCCCTTTTCAACATATCGATAGTAGTGTTTCATTGATTTTTGAATAAAAATACACCACCCTTGTTGAATGTTTGAGCGATGACACTGATATCATGTTTAAGTTTTAATCGCTTGGTGTAAGCTTGAAGATGCTTGAGAGCGTTAATGTGTTTTTCGTCAAGCATTTCAAGCTGGTGTAATCATTGTTTCTTATAGGTGTCATTATTCACAAGACCTTGGAGAGAAATCCTTAATGTTGGGATTTCTAACTCTAAAGGTATGATAGCCTCAGTACCATAAACAAGGTTGAAAGGTGTATGTCCCATAGATGATTGAACACTTGTGTGATAGGCCCATAACACATATTTTAAATACGTGTGCCAAATTTTTTGGTTTTGATTAACAATTTTATTGATGATTAATTTAAGGGATTTTATTAGTACTTTCAACTTGACCATTAGATTTGATGGCAGTCACAGTAGGAGGGTCCTTAAAGAGAACAGTTTGGGTTGTGCAGATAGAGTAACACAACAAAAGCAACACAAAATATGGAGGAAAATTCAAGTAAATATATTATTATTATCATGACATTCAATTACAGATAGGTGACCACATCCAGGCGTACATATTCAACGCACAGGCCTTCTTACAACATGTTCAAAATAAAGTACTCATACATGCGAGCGAAAATCTTACAGATCGAATTCTATATACATCCTAATCTAATTGGTTGTTATTCGATGTCATCCTCATGATTCATTAAAATCTTTATATCATATCTGTGGGTCGAGAAACATCCATGTCGGCCAAAGATCATTATAATCTCTGATGAAGAAAATGTAACGTGTGCAAGAACATGTCAGCCTCAAATTTGAAATTCTTCCACGGTATTTGTGCATGATGAAGAGTTGACCTAAAATCAAGGTCAGGGAAACTCCATGAAACAATAAGAAACATACTATGAGGATCCACAAGTTACGGGAAGGATCCATGATCAATCAAACTAGCTGTTAGGTTTTGAAGTTATTCTAGGGCCGGTTCCAAAAACTATCACTCAATCCGGAAGCGATAACTTGCCAGAAAAAGATCCAATAAAGCTAAAAACTTTGAGTAAGGTAATTGAGCATGTCCATGATGAAACCTTAGGTACGTGATATTGGGTGAGAAAACATGAAGAAATACCAAATCTCCCAATTTGAACAAGAAAAAGAATAGAACAAGAACAAAACTGAATGAAAATATTTTTGGTTGATGCAAGATTGCCAAGAACCAAGGATGCTCCTACATCAAACATCCGAGGTTAATGAAAAGTGAGACCCTCACTTTGTTGAGGCCAAAGGAAAAACAATACGGTCTTCCTCCACTATTCTACCTTTCCACTTCACCAGATATTTTTTATACTGTCTTCCACGAGTCTTTCTCCCATTTCTGACATCCAAAATATCTTATATCCCATCTGATTGTTTTTTAGGAAGTTGTTCTTCTAATTTTGTTTTACTGTCTTCACTAAACTCTACTTCATGGTACTGATGTAGATCTACAATATTAAATATAGGTGATATACTTATGTCATCTGGTAACTCTACTTCATATGCATTTCCTAAATCAAACTTCTTCAAAATCCTATAGAGTCCAAACTTCCTCATCTTAAGTACTATATGTGCCAACTGGGAGTCTTTCCTTCCTCAAATATACCATTACTTCATCACCAAATTTGAACTCCTTATGTTTTCTCTTTTCATTGGCTTGTTCCTTATACTTTGGGTCCATATCTTTCAAATGTTGCTTCACCTGAGTATGCACTTTCTTCATATGTTCTACAAATTCCTCTGCTTCTGCACTCCTTTTATCTTCTTTACTGATTTATCTCAATTCATATATACCTCTAGGATGAGCTCTAGTAACATTCTCAACAGGTTTATTTCCTATACTCCTGTTCACTGAATTATTGTAGGAAAACTTTGCTTGTGCAAGAGTTGAATCCCAACTTTCGGTCTTCTCTCCAACCAAACATCTCAACAAATTTTCCAAACTCCTGTTCACTACCTCAGTCTATCCATTAGTCTATAGGTGAAAAGTAGAACTAAACTTCAAATTTTTCTTCAACTTCTTCCAAAGTGTCCTCCAAAAGTAACTAGCAAATTTTGTATCTCTGTCTGAAACAATACTTCTAGGTAATCCATGCAATCAGACCACTTCCCTAAAAAACAAGTTTGCTACATGTACTAAATTTTTTGTCTTCTTACAAGGTATGAAATGTGCCATCTTGGAAAATCTATCTACCACCACAAATATAGAATCATTGCCTCTCTATGTCTTTGGAAAACCAAGTATGAAATCCATGCTGATATTCTCCCAAGGTTTTTCTAGAACTATCAAAGGTTTATACAATCCAACATTCTGAGCACCCCCTTTTGCAACTTGACAAACTTTGGAACTTTGCACAAATTTCTTGACATCCTTATGAATTTTGGGCCAAAAGTAATTTTCACTTACCAATGCTACTATCTCATCAATTCCAAAGTGTCCTACCAACCCTCCACTATGTTTCTCTTTTACCAAATTGTCCCTCATTGAACTTAGATGTATACACAACTAATTTCCTCTGAACAACATATCCTCTTGAATGAAATAATCCAACCACTAACTTCTATCCTCCAAAACTGGTTCTTTACATGCTCTCCAAGTTTTTGCAAAATTCGGGTCTTCCTCATACAAGTTCTTCAATTAATCAAAGCCTAATACCTCCACTTTCATCTATGTCAATAAAGTCCTCCTACTTAAAGCATTAACAACTCCATTTGACTTTCCACTCCTATGTTTCAAAACAAAATTATATCTCTACAAGAATTCCACTGATCTGATGTGTTTATGATTTAACTTACCTTGATTTTTCAAGTATTGCAAAGCCTGATGATATGTATACAACACAAAATCCTTAAACAAGTAATTTCTATGTTGGAAAAACAAGGATAGACAACTGAGAGGGGGGGAGGTGAATTAGTTGTTACAAAATTTAAGCTTATTCAACCTTAATCAACCTTTAATCTCATATCTGATAATTAACAATGAAAGCATAAATCAAAAACACATGAACACCAATATTTTATACGTGGAAACCATGTTAGGGGAAAAACCACATTGTATGTTAGTTCAAAAGATTATACTGTGTTAGAAGTATAATAAAAAATGAACAAGGAATAAGGAATGCACATGCATTCAGGAACACTACCTAGAGCTCACTTCTCAAAAGGGAAGGCTCACTTCCTTATATAAAACAATCAGATTAAATCCATCTGATGAGGTTGAATTGAGAAATTAGCTTCTACAAAAGCTTGATGATAGTTCCCATTAGGCACATAAACACTTATTCACACTTTTCTCTAAAATTGAATGATCTAATCTTTATTTGCACATTTTGCATTCACACTTCATATGCATTCACTGAGCATACATTAAAATGAGGAAACAATCGCTCTTATATATCCACTGCATGAATTTACATCAACAACTCTATCAGCCATGAGTAAAAGAATAAATTACAAACTTTTGACCCAATTCATGAACAAATCTCAATGCGCACCAACCTAAGTCGGTCACAACATACTGAGGACCTAAATAGACATCCTCAAACACACAAAATAATAATAAATTAATCCATAAGGATCTGCAACACTCTACCAATATTATGTCGGCCAAGAACATGAAAACCTTCAAACACACAAAGAAAAATATTTGATCACGATCACACCGATCAACACAGACATACCAAAATGATAAAGCATGATATAGAAACATCATTGAACATCTCAAGAGCATACACAACAACTTAATTTACCATAAATACATTCTCTTCTTCTAAAAACACATGCTACAATAAAAAAATAACTATAGGAACTCATAAACTCATAACTCACTCCAATCTTGATGTGTACCACTAAAAATTTCAAACAACATACTAAATAGGCTCAGAAACAAACCCTTTAATGTATGACCTTTGATTATAAATATACACAAATTTCCACCATTCTGATCATCACAGCTTCACAAACTACCTATGACATATTTATTCTAATTTTCTCAATATCCTTGAGATATACAGCCTTTAGAATCATCAATGCTAATGGTTTCGACATCAGTGACAACCACATATTAGCAACACAACCACAACATCTAACAATGTCCCCCTTTGGCATTGATGGCAACACATAATATGAAAAATACTATCAACACAATTGTCTCTTCTCAAACTGTCTCCTTCTCATACTATTCTTCTCCCTCTTACATTGATCATCTCTCATGACTCTTGTCACTCTTTCTTCCTCAATGTTTTTTCACATTAATATTCTCTCCTTTGACATTAATGGAAAAGGTATACAAGCTCTGAACCACATATTATCATAATCATCTGAATACTCCCCTGAGTAGCAGCCACCATAACATCAATCTAGAGCAAGATCTAACTATGAGTGCATAGATTGATACAAAGACTAGCAACTTTGTTCAGATTAGGATGGGAGATTACACCTAAATTTCATTTGAGATACTCAAAAGTATCCTTAGGCAATGGTTTAGTAAAGATATCTACAATTTGTTCCTTAGTGGCCACATATTCCAATCTGAATTCTTTATCACTCACTCTTTCTCTCAAAAAGTGATACTTGATAGATATATATTTTGTCTTTGAATGTAACATCAGATTCTTGGAAATGTTTATGGAACTTGATTTATCACAAAATATAGAAATAGGCTTATTATACTCAATTCTAATATCTCTCAACATTTGTTTCATCCATAATACTTGAGTGTAATTGTTTGGAACAACAATATATTTTTCCTTAGCTATAGATAAGGAAATGTAATTTTTCTTTTTACTTAGCCAAGACACCAACTTCTTCCCCAAGAAGAATGCACCACCACTTGTACTTTTCCTTTCATCCACATCTTTTATCCAATCTACATCTATAAATGTATTCAGAGTAAGATCATCATCCTTAGGATACTAAAGACCAAAATCAATTGTTCCTTTCAAGTATCTGAAAATTCTCTTTATTGTAGTCACATGTGATTCCTTCAGATCAGCTTGATATCTAGCAACCATACATACAACATTCATAATGTCTAGTCTAGTTTGAGTCAAATATAGAAATCCACCAATCATTGACTTTTACCTTGTTTGATTAGCTTTAGGAGAATCATAATTTTGTGTTAACTTGCATTCGGTTACCATGGGTGTACCAACTAGTTTTGAGTCTTCCATGCCAAACATTTTTAGTAACTCTCTTACATATTTGGACCAAGATATGAAAATTCCATCATCTAACTGAGTTATTTGTAATCTTGAAAATAATTTCATCTCTCCTATCATTTATATCTTAAATTCAATTTTTATTTCATCGAAAAACTTCATGCATAATTCATCATCACCTTCAATAATAATGTCATCAACAAAGACTTCAATAATCAACTCTTTATCCTGATCCATCTTGAAATATAGATTGTTGTCAGAAGTACCTTTATTGAATCCAATATTTAACAAGTATTTATCCAGTCTTTCATACTAGGCTCTAGGGGCTTGTTTGAGTCCATAAAGTGCTTTCTTCAATTAGAAAACCATATACTTTTCATCAATCAGTTGAAATTCATCTGGTTTCTCAACATAAACTTCTTCTTCTAATTCACCATTCAAAAATGCTGACTTCACATCCATTTGATAGATTTTGTAATTCTTAAAAGTAGCATAAGCAAGAAATAACCTTACAAATTTAATTCTAGCAATAGGGGCAAATGTTTCTTCAAAATCAATACCTTCCATCTGTGAGTATCCTTTACATACCAGTCTTGCTTTATTTTTGACAACTTCACCTTGTTCATTCAGCTTATTTCAAAAGACCCATTTGGTTCCAATCACATTTTTATCCCAAGTTCTAGGAACAAGAATCCATGTATCATTTTTCACTATCTGCATTAGTTCTTCCTTCATTGCTTCCATCCAATATTCATCTTTACATGCTTCATTGACATTACTAGGCTCAGTCTTGGAAATTAGGCAATATTCTTCTACAATTCTTCTTCTAGTCTACACACCTTTGTTCTTGTCTCCTATAACCTGATTCTCAAAGTGATTTAGCTTTACACACCTTGGGACTTTGGGATTCTCTCTGAATTTTGGTTCTTCTATTCTCTCTTATGCACTTCCACTAGCTTCTCCTTCATGATTCTCTTGATTTACCGTAACAATTTAAACTTGATTTTGTGTTTGAGTAGTCTTTCCTTTATTAGTACTATCTTGTTGGTCATCTAAAGCATATCCATAATATCTAGATGATCTAACAGTTTCTTCATCAAATCTGACATTTTCACTTTCAACTATTTTCTTGAATCCTCTATTGTAGCATTGGTAGGCCTTTCTCTTAGTAGTGTAACCCAAAACAATTCCTTCATCACTTCTAGCATCAAACTTGCCAATATCTTCATCTCTCTTAATATAACATCTACTTCCAAAGATTTTAAAATAATTAATAGTAGGCTTATAACCAAACCACAACTCAAAAGGAGTCTTTCCAGAATTACCATTAACATTTACCCAGTTGATAGTGTATATAGTAGTGCTTACAAGTTGATCCAGCACACCTAATCCTGATCACTAACATCGTTTCATCCTGAATCACCTTCTTGGCTTGTCATCACCTTTAATTAAATAAATCATTATTTATCTAACTAAAGCATTCTTCCCTGTTGATTAAATTAATCAATTTAATTTAATTAACCTTATATCTCTATTTAATTAAATAATAAATTTTATTTAATTAATCTCTAAAGTCATCCTATTAAATGGAATAAATTAAACCATGTTCTCTTTAATCTAACATCATCATTCCTCTTTAATTAAATAAATCAAATCCATTTATTTAATTAAATCTATCTCTCATCCTTTTGATTTAAATCAACACATAAATCTAAGTCAAAATTGTCAAATCATCTAATCTACTATTAAATTGATCAAATCCTAATTAATTTAATCCTAATCACTCCAATCCTCTATATTTTGCAACTTGCACTTTAAATCAATTTATTTGATTTATTAAATCATCATTTTCCATTCAAAAGGGCATCTTTGGTGGAATATTCTTCCAATTCAAAAATCCCTCCAACAAGGCATTTAATGCATCTTACATGTCCTTGGCCTTGAGCCAAGTGACATTAACTTCATTTCCCTTCCCTCTAAACATGTCCATTTCAAATTTCAAATTTGAATCTCATGGCATTTATCATGCATATTGACCAAAATGTGCACAACCTTCAACCATTCACATTTTGACAAGTGGTGCTTGGCCATTGGATGTTGAATGATCCCACATTGCTCAATTTCACTCTTTCTTCCAATTTGTAAATCTATAAATGAGAGACTCTTCCTCTCATTCTATCATCCGCAATCCAAGCAAGTATACTATCTTTCATTTCATCCACAATTTGAGCAAAGTTACTCTCTTCACATTGAGAGCTAATTTTGTCTACTTCATAGCAATTGTTTATCATTTTCATGGTTTCATAGCTAGGTTATGCCAAAATCTCATCAAGGAGCTACAACCATCACCAAATCATTATCAAGCTTACAAAGGATTTGGGAAAGGAATAATTTTGACACACCAATTGGCACCAACTCCCCCATGGGATCAAGAGTTTGCATGCTTAGTTAGGATTTCACTTATCTTCACATGTTTTGTTCTTCATTTTCCTATTTTGAGCATTGCAGATAGATTTCATGGGGAATCCTTGTTTTATCTTGCATATGAGCTCAATAATGTTTTTTCTTCTTGTATTTGTGCAGGTATAGGATTGGGGCTGACACCTTCGCGCTAGAGGGAGGGCTGATTTGGATAAATTCATCACATTTTTCCAAAATTTTATGATTTTTTGACATTTTTTGTGCCTACAGGAAATTGCACTGCTCATAGTCTCACGGTGCCATATTGGACCACTATTAGATAGGAGACACTATATTGCACTGTGCAAAACTACAAACTCCGTCACATCTATCTTCCCACCTAGAAATTTCAAATTTCTAAATTGCACCGTTGCTCTCCAAACTCCAAACTACGTTGCAGGATAAAAATAGTGTTGCATTTGCACTCTCTGTCCTATTGCAGAGCATCACTCTCAGTCACATGCGGCACTATATTACACCGTTGTATTTATTAACTCCACCGCATTTTCTGATTGCACCGCTGGAGTTGGGTAAAAGACAGATTTCCCATTTTTTTTAACATTTTTTGTGATGCAGGACCTTCCCGAGGTCATAACTTTTGACTCGGATATGGGTTTTGGCTGAAATTTTACATGTGGTTTTGTTATGAGGTGGCATGTGGATTGCTAGCCACCCTAGGTAGGTTAGTGGCCATTTTGGCAGATTTCTAGGGCTTGAAACTTTCATCTTGGCCCTCAAAATGGCAATCTAGTGTTTTTTTTCTAATTTTTTAAACGTCATTTTTGTTAACTCAAAGTTCATGTTTTGAATTTAGGCTGTTAGTTGGCAATTCATCCTATCTTAGTTTTAGAAATTTTTTGGGAAAAAATAGGACTTTGAAAGTCATGAATGCAAAATTACCAAAAATGGAAAAATCTAGCAATTGTTGAAATCTGCCAAAAAAGGAAATTTCTTGATCAAAAGTAAAGGAAGTAAAATGTGTTAGATTTGGTTGTGAAACCACCCAATATCAAAGTGACTAAAGGAAAGCAAGACAAGAACCCAAAGATGAACAAAACTCAACACTCTCTTAGCACTGAACTAGACTCACAATTTGAGCTAGTGTTCTCTTAGCATAGGGAGAGGTGAGAGCTTGCTTATATAGAAAAATATAGGCATATAAAAACAAGAGGAATAATAACTCCCCTTAACCCATAATAGGTGGGAGGTTTTACCTACTTGGTAAATGCCAAATACATGGTTATACCAACTCAGGTAAAGACAGAAAAATGGTTATGGGGAGGTGGCCAATAAGTCCAAAAGAGGGTGTGACATTCAACTACCCAAATGTGGGTGTGAATGACACATATGATTGAAGTATTATGCCATTTTTCCTCATCTTAACCATTCTAATATAACCTAAGCAAGCTTAATAATGTGTGTAGGAAAAAAAAAATATTCCCTAATATAAGGAAAATAAAAAACCTACACTAACAAAATGAATGCTAAGGGTTCTTTATGATTTTATCATCTCATTGTATGAAGTGTTTTTAAACACTTTGGGAGAACTTATAATCCCTTCCTAAGGATTTGATTGTCTTTATTCTTTTAGAATCACTATATTTCTTTTGGGCTCTAAAAATAACACTACAAAAGCTTTCAATTTTGCAACAAAGGGTTAAAAAGAACTTTAGAACAACTTAGTAGATTTGGTTTGAGGATAAAAATTAAACAAAGCAACCTTCATCTTTCCTTTTGGTGCTTTAAAAATAATCAAAGCATTACTTTGAGGATATAAAATGAACATGCTTTTGTGTCTTATAATCTTTTTTGCAAAGTAATTTCATTTAAAAAGGCGTATGCGCTTCTCTCACGCCTCACGACAATCTTGAGAATCAAAAGTATTTTTGGTGACATTAATTTGCATAAAATATTACCTCCACATTTCTTTTTGGGATTAAAATTGAACCAATCTTGCGAGTGTGAGTGTGACATATTGCGAGTGTTCTCCCTTTGTTTTTCAATGAAGGTCGATTGAACTACAAGATATGCTGGCTCGCTTTTGTTTATCTTAGAGGGCCTGCCTTGTGGGAAAAATTAATCACTCAATGGAACGACCTTACCGGGAATACGCTAAAGCCAAGCGACTTCCAACCAGTATATAAGTGTGGATTCTTGAGGAAAGTTTGAGAATCATGAGGATTATTCTGACGAGAAGGGCAGCAATGGTCTCTCGCCGCATGGATAGTCCCCCATGAACGAAATGCCTGCATTAAAACCCTTGTTTAGCAAAGGCCAAAATCCTTAACTATTTGTTGGTGCAAAAGGTCATGTCCTTTGAAGCCACCTCACGTATACATGCGGTTCTGTTGCAGAGATGAAAAGTATTCCATGGGAGATTCATGGGTACTAATACTTGGCTAACCCGAGAAGTGAGTGCACTATAAGGGGGAGCCTATGTGGTCAAGCATTTAATCATCCACACTAAATATGTGCAGGTGGATTCATCCAAGTGGGATCACAACAAATATTGTCTCTTCATCCTAGGATTGTGCATGTCATTGAAATCAAAACACTTTTCTTGGATCTAAAACATTGGGAACAAACATTCACAAAAACTTCAAATTTCAAACCCTTTAGGAGGGGCAAATACCTTTGACCAAATCCAAGTGTTGTTGCTTTCCCTAGGGATTCTATCCTTAGAGGTCTCTAAGAATTTGGATTTACATCATAATTTTCTCATACTAAAGTCAACCTAGGAAACTATGCTCTTGAAACCTTGATTTTCACATAATGGACATTGTAGAATGAAAAGGAATTGAGATATATGCATTCAGTATGAAGAACATAGTCAAGAAAGTGTTTTTGGTAAAAAGAACCGAACCTAAGCAAGATAACAGACAATTGAACCACACATGTGCTTGGTCCGTTTTGAGTCATTTGGCTTTCATGCAAACATTGGTCTTTTAGTTTGAACCACTTTTAGGGAAAATCATGTTCTTCATTACCTTGGTCTTATAAGGAGGTCCTCATAGGGTCATTTAGGATCAAAAAATCAAACACTCCATCCCTCAACCATGAAAATAAAATCCTATTTCACCAAAAAAAAATTGGGAACTTTAAAAACATCACTTATGCTATACTTTAGGAAAAATCAACATCACCTTGTTTGGCTTAACACACCTAGCCAAATTATCCTTGTGTGTACGAGTTTACTCTAGGATAGCCCAACTTCCTAGGGTTTACAAGTTCATTATCACTTTGTTTGGATTAACACACTTAGTCAAATTATCCAATCCATTATCATCTTGTTTGACTTAACACACTTAGTCAAACTATCCTTAATCAAAATCAAAATCAAAACAAGTCCTAAAGTCTAGCATTGATCCAAAGTTCCTAAAATTTTAAACATCCATACCCCTCCCCCTTTCATCCTCCATCTCATCATTGGTCCTAAATCACTTAGAGGTTCACTTTTGCAACAAGTTCAAAACACAAGAGGAGCACGGAATATAAACTTGATTCATACATCATGAGAAATCCAAGTCAACCAAATTATTAGGGCCTCACAATACAAATTTATTTTCAAAATTTTCTTTTGTACAATCCATGCATGGTATCATTTTCGCCTACAAAACTCAATGGTACAAAAAATGTGAGTTTTCCCAATCTAAATTTTAGAACATATTTTCCTATGGTAGATTTAAATCAAAGTCAAAACTTAAAAATCTATCAACCAAACAATCAAGGCATGAGCCTTCCCCCTTTACCAATCATCAATCAACGGAATCTGAGCAACACCCCCTTCATAAGTCAAAGCATCATAGCAAATCCTCCCATTTCACCATCGATATCACAACAATAGATGGAAACCATCCAACCAACCCCAATGATCAACACAACCATTGTCCCTCAAGTGTCTCAAGGACCAAGCATCTCAATCACACCATTCACCACTCAAACCCTAGCAACCAATGTGACCTTTCCGCTCATCACAATGGTCAACACCATTCCCAATCCACCACCACCACCGCCAAAAA
Source organism: Sequoiadendron giganteum (assembly GCA_007115665.2). NCBI lineage: Eukaryota > Viridiplantae > Streptophyta > Pinopsida > Cupressales > Cupressaceae > Sequoiadendron > Sequoiadendron giganteum. The sequence goes on along the minus strand of CM021106.1, from coordinate 18,955,902 downwards.
AAAACATGGAAAATTCATTCTGCATCGTGTTGCAACTCACTCGATAATCTTCCAATCAAAAGGCACTCCAAAATCAACAAGTTGCTTAGCAAGTGCAACAAGCACAATGGGTGCAACAAGCTGCTCAAGCCACACATGCTTCTCAAGCTACATAAGCTGCTCAGGCTGCCCAAACCACTCAAGCCGCTCAAATTTCACAGGCATTTCAACAAGGCCTACAATAGTATCAAGCACAATGACAAGTATCCCAATTACTTTCCCAAAAACAAGATTGGTTGGCACAAAAACAACAAGACCAACAACAAGCATTGTTGGCACAACAAAGGAAGGCATATTAGCAAACCTTACTTGCGCAGCAGAGCTTGCAACAAAATCCCACCAAAATTGTTGAAACAATGATCAAGATCAACCCATCAATGAGCACCTTAAATATATTTCCATCTCATCCAATGATCAAGTCAACACATACCAAGAGCCATTTTTCAATCATGATCAAAACTCACCAATGATGCATAACAATGATCCAATTTAAGAAACGCTAACATCATTTGATCCTATGGTTGAAAACAATGATTAGGATCTATCTATCAATGAGAAATTCGAAGATGTTTCCAACTCATCCAATGATCAAATCAATGTACATCAAGAGCCATTTTTTAGTCATGATCAAGACCCATCCTATGAAGATCTATTTCAAGGATTATTGATGTTATTTGATCCTATTTCATTAATCCAAGATCCATCCACCAATGATCATGTTGGAAATGTCTCTACATCACCTAATGAATTAGAGAACATACCTCACAAACGTATTCCAAAGCATGATCAAAATCTATCACCAAGGTCAAGCAATGGTCCTTCCCAAGACATACTGACATCCCTCAACCTCATGATTGTGGATAGTGATGAAATCCTCCCTAATAACAATGTCCAAGAATCCCTTGTAGACAATCCATCCTTTTAAATTGACCCATGTCAAGAACTTGATCCAAAGCATGTTGAAAGCAATTTTGACATTAACCAAGATCAAGAATTCATATATCCAAGATACTACCATGATGTAATGAAAACTCTCCTATTTACACAAGATGTCACAAATAAGGATCATATCCATATAGCACATACCCCTCCGTCTACACATGAGATGCTTTCTTTAGATGGACATGTAGATGATATTCATTCAAAATAGGAGTATCATACTCATGATATCATTATCAAGGAACAAGAGTCTCTTACTCTTAACATTTATACACATGGTCAAGATATGGAGAAATAGAGAGACATATTAGAAATGTTTCATGAAGAAGGCTCCTACAGAAGTGGTAAATCAGAAACATCTTGTGGAATGAATTATGAGGAAGAATTTTATGTGGATAGTGAATCTGAACACCTCTTGAAGAAGCATTAAAATATAATATTTCACAAGATCAAACCAAAGATATCAATTAGAAGTTTATCCCACATATGGAGGATTCGATCACTTATAGAATTGGGTCACTTACCTTTCTTAGGGAAAGCTATCTCATAAAAAAAGAAGCTGTCACTTTTGAAGATCCACCATAGAACAAAGAAAGATTAGCACCTTGTTTTCGAGGTAAATCATATCCTATTGCAGATAAAAAATTTTAGCAAATGAATTATCAAGGCAAAGGATTAGGTATGCATGAACAAGGTATCCTAGAACCAATGCATATTATTGGAAATCCTAAGCATCAGGGCCTTGGTTATTCGACAATCAAGGGATATAAACATATCAGTGATACCTCTATAAAATTGGGGACAAATTCATCTCAAGCAAACGTCAACATAGGGAGCACAAAGAATCTTTATGGTAAAACCAATGCCAATACTACAACTAGCCACATCATGAATCTTCATCCACCCATCACCCCATCCATGAATTGGGACCAACATCAAAGGGGATATTTGAATCAAAGCATGAAGAACATTATCAAATAAAAAGAAGCTAAGAAGCATATCAAACAACTAAAATACACATGGATGCCAAAAAATACAAAGAAAGATGATCCCTATCAAACTCCCTAAGTCAAAAAAAGTATGGGGAAAAATAAAAAAAGGGAAAAGTATCCATTAAATATGTCCGCAAAAGAAAAAGAAGGCTTCTCAAGCAACATACAAAGTATATCAAGTTGTTGGTCCTAATTCCATGCACACTTCTGTATCCACCCATCATTGGTCATCTTCCCAAGTTTGGAGAGTCAAAGGTTCCAAGCTATCAACCAATCCATATTTTATTCCTAAACACACTTCGCCATCCATGCCTCCATGCATGATATCCAATTCTCACATTGACCATGTATTGGCAGCCACTCTTCATCATAAGGATTCAGAAGGAACTCTATCGTGATGTGCACACAGAGACAAAGTTAACCTTGGTATTAGCAAAGCATATCAAGAATCTCAAGAGTTGCTTTCAAGTGCACATATCTTGGCAAAGTAGCTTCTTCAAGAAATATATCGATGGAAAATTATGATAGAAGCATCTACATTGACACCACTAGGTGGTTCAACATGAGGTTAAAATCTTTCAGCAAAAAACCCAAAAAAATAAAAAATATTAAAATCCAAAAAAATTAGAAAAATGATTGAAAACAGTAAAGAAACAAAAATTGGCCTCTAGTGAAAACCACTTCGATGGCGCTTTGGACAAGTACCATGATGAAATCCTGGCAAACAGGTGTCATGTGTAGAATCAAGCATCTGCATGCGCTAGTTCAGGTGAAAGCATCTCATCCCATCCATAATAAATCCAACATTCCCTCCATCTTATCCATAATAAATCCATTCATCCATGAACCGTTTATCCAATCCATTTTCATCCATCTACATCCATAGTCCAAATTATCTTGATCTTGACCAAGTTTGGTGCACGCTATACAATTGCTTATGGTAAACATCTTGACATGGGTCATTTTCATTGATCCTATCCTACCCAATGTTGTCTGAACCATGAATCTTTATCCAAATGAGCATCATTTGTTCGAAAACCTTATCTTATCACAAGATAATCCTTGGCATCCTTTGTATGCTTATCATATCCATCCATTCATATACCAATCCAAGCATCCACCCATGACCTTCCAAACATTGCTAAACATCGGGGGTAGATATTTACATCTTGCTTCAGGAATAAATCTTGATATATATCCTCTAGCTTATGTGGTGATTTGAACATTGGAAAATTTGGAATCAAATTGGTCAAGCATTTGTGAGCCAAAATCCAAATCACTAGCCCATGGCATATTTTGACAAGAATATGTTCCTTATCAAGTTTTATCTTTCATCGAACATCAACCCAAAAAATCCATATCAGTCACATCTAATGTGTACTTCGATGTCACATCAAATAATTTAAACAACTTTTGTTTCAAAACAAAGCTTCAAAATTTTGATCAATTAAATTCAATCAATCCATCATCATCTCGGGATATCTTTCCCAATCCTTGTGTTGCTTAAAACTATCCTTGCATTGTTGTGTATCATCAACAATGTTATCATCATGAATTCATCATCATCTTTGTGTTCCTTAACACCATCCTTGCATTGTTGTGTATCATCAACAATGTATCATCATGAATTCATCATCATCTTTGTGTTGCTTAACACTATCCTTCCATTGTTCTGTATCCTCAACAATGTTATCATCATGAATTCATCATCATCTTCGTGTTGCTTAACACTATCCTTGCATTGTTGTGTATCATCAACAATGTTATCATTATCAATCCATTGATCCAATCAATCCACCTTAGCTTGGTTTCCAACAAAATCTCAAAATAGAGCATTCATATGATCACATATCCATATCCAAATCATATCAAAATCCAAAAACATGTCGAAAATAAGAAAAATAAATAAAATTATAAACAGAATCATCCTACTAAACTATGTTGTGGGAAAACCCATAATAGTGGTGTACAATTTTGATGAGGAAGGAAATTTGTAAAAATGCTCACACATTCAAAATTCCATGTTTTTAAGGGTTTGTTTGAACTAGGGGGTTTGCACAAACCCAAAAGAGGGGTTCGATTGAACCCCTAGTTCGAGCGAACCCCCTTATGCATGGTGGGTTCACTCGAACCCTATGATTTCACATTCCCTCTTGGAAAATTCAAAAAAAAAGGGGGGTTCGCTTCGAACGAACCCCACTTCACCCTTTCGAGTGAAGGGGGGTTCGCCCTTTTTTTCCCTTCTCCCCCTCTTCCACCAAATTTTAGTAGATTTATGCCCTTCGAAGCTCAGGTTGAGGATGAAAATAGAGGATACTTCACAAACCCAACTAGAAGATGGTAGTCCTCAAAACGAGCTATCCAACGAATTAAATTTTAATATGTTTTGGTTTTATTATGTATGTGTTTTTTTAGTTTTATTAAACATAGGTTTTTCACCGAAAGTCAAGCTCTCTATTTTGCACATGTGGAAAAATAGCAGATTATCAAAATAAAAAATTTAAAAATACGTTGAGGCTAGGAATTCATGTCCTTGATCCATTAAAAAAAAAAAAAGAATTTCAATTCATACAAAAAAAGTTATGTTGTATATAGTCCGCCTATATCTGAATTGCAATTGGTTTCACTTTGAAACTTGATTAAGGAAAAAATATTCAATAAAAAACTATGAGACCAAATGAAAGTGCTAGATATCATAGTTACAAATCTAAATTTGAAAAAAATAGAATTTTATCCTTCATACGAAAAAAAATTGTATACGGTGAGTGTCACTTTTTAAAAATGTTGTTTTATGAAAAAACCAGTTTTCGTGGGAGATGGAAAAAAAAGTGCAATCTGATTCCAAAAATTTTGAAAAAAATATTTTTAGAATCTATAGACAAAATCTGATGAGACTCTTTTTTGTATCATCTTCAAATTCCACATGGTTTAGCCCCTATAGTTTCCCGAATATGAAGATTCAGTTAAAAATAATAATTACAATGTCCAGTTTGGCCAAAAATTGTAAACCACTATTGTGGGATCACCCTTGTCTCTGAGCTTGAACGTAGGCAAGGATGATCTTTAATCATCCCCCGAGACAATTTAGGTCAGTCCTTTAGGCGTCTATTGCAATGGAAATTTGTTTGCCCATCTATTTCACATTTTAGGTCAGTCCTTTAGGCGTCCATCGCAATGGCAATCCATTTGCCCATCTATTTCACATTTTAGGTCAATCCTCTAGGCATCCGTTGCAATGGAAATTCGTTTTCCCATCTATTTCACAATTTAGGTTAGTCCTTTAGGCATCTATTGCAATGGCAATCCATTTGCCCATCTATTTCACACATTTAGGTCAGTCATTTAGGTGTTCATCGCAATCTGGCAATCTATTTACCCATTTATCTCATCATTGAGTCAAGTTTGTTGTCAGTCAAACTATGTCATCTCTGAGCTTAAATGTAGGAAAGGCTAATCCTTGATTGACCCCCGAGACACAAAATCCAAAAACATTGAAAAATCCAAAAATCAAAACAGCCTCAAAATATTTCAAAATACCAAAAACATCCAAAAAATCCAAAGTGTTGCATCTATCTCATCTCGCTTTCACCCACAATAATCATCATTCAAAATAAATTATCACATTCATCCTTTGGCGAGTTAGTCAAAAGCAAGTCTAGCAAGTTCAAAAGTGAACACCTAATCGTCAAAGTCTCAAGTCTAGGTCAATAAGCAAACAATTTGGTCAACTTAGAGCATCAATAGCTTATCGTCCAATCAATCTCATCAAAACCCTGATCACAACATGTCCCAGATTGTATCCTTCCCATGATCGACATAAGCATCAGGTATCTCACCCTAGTTTAGCCTTGGCTAGCAGTATGAAGAACATTTGCTTGTTTGTTTACTTTATCTTTGTCTTTTTGACTTATCTTATTTTGCGCTCATTCCAAGGACATCTCGATGATGCCAAACAAAATAGGTTTAGAGAGAAAGGAATGGGGAAATGATCATTATCTTTTTTATCTATTGTGCTTATTGGATGTTCTTGTAAAATAACTTGGTGAATACTTGCTTTTTTAGGTGCATCCTAGCAAGCTTTTTTTATGTCAAGTGTGAACAAGAATAAACTAGGTACAACACCATCTTGGTTCTTTATACCTTGATGCATCATACCTACGTGTGTTATCAAACATAAAGTAATTGGCCCTTTTAAAATCCTAACTCTTGGTAAGCAAATCATCACCATCATCATTAATAACGTAGGCTTGTTGGATTCTCTTCTCATTCTTTTCTTCTTAATCTTTTATCTTTATTAACATTTCTATCCAAAATTTGAGTGTTGTATCAAAATATACACAAGGCTACCAATGGTCGATGACTATCTATACATCATCAAAATTGTCTATGCTCAATATCTGATCTTTCTAAAGAATTATATTTCGTCTTTTAATCAATGGAACCACTCCTCTTGCATTTTATCAGGATCTCGATCCAAAAATCAAACATTTCCACTCGATCTCTCGAGGGGGCAATATACCAGCATAATCCTTCTCGTTGGGGCAGCAGTGGGGCGTTCGAAAAATCAAGAAATTTTAAAGTTTGATCATAGCAGTTTATTCTTTGAACCAATACAATGAGTGCATTGCTTCAAACAGGGGCAAAATGTAGAAACAAAAAAATATACAAGTTGATCCAGCACACCAAATCCTGATCACTAACATCATTTCATCCTGAATCACCTTCTCAGCTTGTCATCACCTTTAATTAAATAAATCATTATTTATCTAATTAAATCATTCTTCCTTGTTGATTAAATTAATCAATTTAATTTAATTAACCTTATATCTCTATTTAATTAAATAATAAATTTTATTTAATTAATCTCTAAAGTCATCCTATTAAATGGAATAAATTAAACTGTGTTCTATTTAATCTAACATCATCATTCCTCTTTAATTAAATAAATCAAATCCGTTTATTTAATTAAATTTATCTCTCATCCTTTTGATTTAAATCAACACATAAATCTAAGTCAAAATTGTCAAATCATCTAATCTCCTATTAAATTGATCAAATCTTTATTAATTTAATCCTAATCACTCCAATCCTCTAGATTTTGCAACTTGCACAATAAATCAATTTATTTGATTTATTAAATCATCATTTTCCATTCAAAAGGGAATCTTTGGTGGAATATTCTTCCAATTCAAAAATCCCTCCAAAAGGGGATGGGTACTTCCAACAAGGCATTTAATGCCTCTTACATGTCCTTGGCCTTGAGCCAAGTGACATTAACTCCATTTCCCTTCCCTCTAAACATGTCCATTTCAAATTTCAAATTTGAATCTCATGGAATTTATCATGCATATTGACCAAAATGTGCACAACCTTCAACCATTCACATCCTGACAAGTGGCACTTGGCCATTGGATGTTGAATGATCCCACATTTCTCAATTTCACTCTTTCTTCCAATTTGTAAATCTATAAATGAGAGATTCTTCCTCTCATTCTATCATCCACAATCCAAGCAAGTATACTATATTTCATTTCATCCACAATTTGAGCAAAGTTACTCTCTTCACATTAAGAGCTAATTTTGTCTACTTCATAGCAAGTGTTTATCATTTTCATGGTTTCATAGCTAGGTTACGCCAAAATCTCATCAAGGAGCTACAACCATCACCAAATCATTATCAGGCTTACAAAGGAGTTGGGAAAGGGCTAATTTTGACACACCAATTGGCACCAACTCCCCCATGGGATCAATATTTTGCATGCTTAATTAAGATTTCACTTATATTTACATGTTTTGTTCTTCATTTTCCTATTTTGAGCATTGTAGATGGATTTCACGGGGAATCCTTATTTTATCTTGCATATGAGCTCACTAATGTGTTTCTTCTTGTATTTGTGCAGGTATAGGATTGGGGTTCACACCTTCAAACTTGTCTCATTTTATGCCATAGCCTTGAAACATTTGAACTTTTCTAGAGATTCATGTTTCTCTCTCAAGAAAGCAACCCATATCATCCTAGAGTATCGTCAATTATCAACTTAAAGTATCATTCTCCTTGTAGAATTTTGATTTTGGATGGAACACATAGATCAATATGAACCAACTCCAATACTCCATTTGAATGATGTTGTTTTCTCCTAAAATAAATTTGTGTCTGCTTTCCCATCTGGCATTCCTTTTATATAGTGTTAGTAGGCCACAAATCACACCAACATTGTTATCTCCAAATCTTACACCACCATCATACTTTCCCAAGCTTAGAAACTTGCTTTTGTCACTAGCCATATGATGTGAGCATCTGTTTTCAATCACCCATTCATCTTTTTCATCAATTTTGGTTGCAAGATCTTTCTCAATATTCTAATTGTTAGTAGATTTAGTGGACAGCACACCTTTTTCCTTGGTAGCAATGAATACCCATCCATCTTGATTTCTAGTTTCTTTATCAGATTCATCATCAGTAACACCTTCTTCAGCATAATAACATTTCTTTTGAAATCTAGACTTGCTAGGTTTGTACTTAGAAAATATTTCAGGACACCTTGATGCAAAGTGACCTATCTTACTGCAAGAGAAACATTTAATAGGTAGCTTTCCTTTCCTGTGGCTTCCCTTTTCACAATCAATGCTTCAAGCTCTTCTAGCTCTCTTTCTTCATCTTCAATCTATCTCGTCTCTTCTTCATACTTGAATGTCTTTCTGGAACTTTCTCCTAGATCATATCTTTGTTGACTTTTTCTAGATATAATAGCTTTAAATTTAGATTGTGTCTTAGGAGTAGACTCGCCAAATTCGCTTAACTCAAAGGCAGCTAGTTTACCAATCAACATGTCTCCTGTCACATTTGTTAGTGTCCTGAGTTCTTCAATAGCATGAGCTTTTATTTTGTAAGAAGTAGGTGTGGATATTTAATATACCCCGTGCTCCCTTCGGTTTGTTTTTAATATCTTTCCCAACCTCTGACTTTTCCAATGATTTTTAGAAGACACCCCGATAATCTTTCACCACTCTCGACTCACTATCACCGCATGTCACCAAAACCCTTATTGAAGTGGAATTTACCTTCCCTTCTCTTTTGGGTCTCGACTGCCAACCACGTAGCCTTCACCGTGTAAAATTTTGGTGGGCCCCTCAAGTGGTGTCGATAACAAGGAGTCTTGCCACATGTCTCCTCATCACAAGATCTCATCGAAGGATGAAGGGGATGAACTGTGGGTTGCAAAATGTCACTGTGTGTTCCTTCAACGCAGCTACATAATGGAGGAGTAATGCAACATCGGGCCGCCATGATGTGCCACGTGTTCTAAATTTTTTTACTAAGGGGCGACACATTTCTACACGAGAGGGGTTGGGACCATTACCATCATTTGCAGGGAATGAATCTAGTTGGCGAATGACTAGGTTCATGCTTGGGAATATTTTTGTTACAACAATCATGATGAATCATTGCTATAAGCATCATGATTGAAGATGAGAAATATTTATACAATCCTTCAAATGATGGATTCCCTTGGATATATATATATATATATATATATATATATATATATTGCTTCTACTGAAGAATTAGAGAGTTGGTTAGACAAGTTTTTCTTTGACAGAGTTCTAGGACATAAGTGAATAGTCATTTTGTTGTTAGTTCAAAATATCTACAGAAGAATTAGCAGACACTAGGCCTTTTTTTTTTAGATAATTGTAAAGACTTATAGACTGTGCCCTTGTAATTTGGCCTTTTTGTTTCTTAACTATTGATAACACTATACTGTGTTGTTTCTAAATAGTTTTTTTGCAACTTCAATGATTTGAATAGAATGTTGATTTAGAACCATGTCTTTCACTCTTTCTGATCAATAAAGCTCTGTTGAAATTATTTTATGTCATGAAATGAATTATCCAGGTCTTTCTCTTTAATAAGTTGTTATTTCAAATATAGCAAATTGTTGAGTGGGCCCTTGGATCACATCCGCAAGATAGATCTATCATGCCTTAAATCTAAACCTTGGTGCATCACCCTAGTCAGATTCTTTTATTTTATATTTGCTTTTGTTTCTCATTCAAAACCCCAGTTATAGAAGAGCTAACTTCTTTAAAATCTAGAGCTTACTCAGTTTAGCATAATAGGTTCCCCCTTTAATTGAGTTTTTGACAAAGGGTTGTTACCTTGTCAATTTTTGGCATCAATAGTTTTTTCTTTTTCTTGGCATGCCTGGTGGGACCTTGAAATATGCTTAAGCCTTAAGAAAGTATATAAGCCATCGACCTATCACAAGATACCAAATAGTGAACAACCCAAGTTTGTTGGTACCTCTGTTAGGGTCGATACTGACTTGAACCTGTCACATAAACATCTTGAATCCTCCAGGAATCATGTTGCCTATCACCAATCGACATTATGTAGCATGGGACCCTGGAAGTCCTCTTGAAACACCTGTAGCACCTACTGTTTCGGCCCCCATTCTGGTCTTTATTCTCAAATCTATTCCTAAGTTCACCTGAGATGGCTCGAGAACACCTTCCAAACATCTGCAAGATGTGTAGGATGTGTGCTTGTTACATGGGGTTACAGACTAGAATGTGGCATTGAGGTTGCTCACAACTTCTTTCAGAGGAAAAGCATCAGAATGGTATCACACTTTGCCAACTAACTCTATCGACACTTGGGATCAGCTTGGTGATCCTTTTTATGAGAGATTCTCAAACAATGGAGATAGGTCTTCCCAGTATCACCAGCTAGAGATCATCAAGCGAGTCCCAGATGAGGTCCTAACTGACTTCAACGCGCAGTTCCACATAACTTGGCAAATAATTCAGGCTGCAATCCACTCGCCACTTGATCTAGCATTCATGTTTTACCTAAAGTCCATCAACACCAATATCTCAATGATGATGTAGTCACTCAGTGGAACCACAATACTAGATGCATATAGTTTCGCAATTAAAGAAGAGAACAATTTGATTGACACCGAAAATTTTCCACCTAGGCCCATCATGCCTATATTCTTAAAAATATCATCTTTTGCCTAAGAAACACCGCCAACCACACCAGTTGCTCCTCAATCTATGTACACATATGCGAGAGCACCATAGAGCGTCACACCTGGTCCCTCGAAGGATGAAACAGGTGACATAAAGGAAATGTTGAGGGCTATAGGCAACAAGATAACTATCATCAAACACATCCAAGTTGCTCCTCCAAAGTGGGCCTATCAGAATTATCAAGGCAGAACGCCCTCTTACCAAAAAAGCCAGTTCCAAGGAGGCGCTCACACAAATCCTTAGGTGCAAACAACAAGTCAAATATTATCGGTACCTACTCCATCGCAGAACATCAACCTAAGCTCTATCAGAGAGCTGACTGTAGGAAAAAAAAAATTGATTGATGATGATAACCCTTGGTTTTTTTCTTGTGGTGATTTGCATATGCCCCGAAACTGCCCATGCGGCAATCTACAAAAGAAGGTGGCCGAACAATGCAGTCAAGGCTTAATGTCAAATAGCGAGGATTATGCATATATCTCTCCATAAATGGAAAACACAATACTTACCACCCAAATGCAAGGGATGTCTCTAGAACAAGAGACCAATATAGCCCCCAACCATGTCCTCTTCTCATGGATGAAAGGAGAGGAAGTGATGTTCACATTCAAAGCATCCACTTTTGAAATTCTATAGGTTCAATTAGACTACAACACTCACTCAAAAGGAAGATTCATGAGTGAAACAGTCATCCCACAATTAGCCAATCTCCGACCTAAAAGTAATCTCGACTGCCAGACTAGTGCCCCAGCAACGGTACCACAAATTACTCTACAAAGGGAGATCACAACAACAAGGAATAAGGAGCGAAAGCATTAGAGTCTTCCACCATTGGATGTGGTGGAGCAATTGAAAAAATCATCTGCTAACATTTCCCTCTGGTAAATCCTAGCCATGTCGAAACAAAAGAGACTGCTACAAAGGGCCCTCCATGAAGACCTGATCACAAAACCAAAGGAGCAATCACTCCAAGAGGAAACTATTGAGAGATCACTCCAAGAGGAAATTGTTGAGCAGTCACCACTGGCCAAAGTCCTTGCGAATACTGAGAAGGATGCCTCCACTGAGGATCAAGAAGAAGAATCGGTATTCAAATTCGGTAAAGGAAAACCAAAACCCAAACCATTTTTCTTAACCCTCATTGTGGGTAAGAAATTACTACATAATTCAATGATTGACTCTGGTGCCAGCACTACAGTCATGCCCAGGCTAATCGCTAAAGCCTTGGGATTAAGCTACAAACCTTTGAAAAAGGGAGTCATGCAACTAGATGGGAATATGGTTAATATTGTGGAGCTTATTAAGGGCCTCCCATTTGTTGGGTCTCAAAAACACAGGTTTGAACCACAAGATGTTGCCAAGCTCTCACAATGCTTTTGGCCAATGTACAAGGCCAATTGATGCAATTGAACCTTCTTCTCTTTAGGTTCTTCTAGACCAAGGTGGGTGTACCTAGTGAATGATATAGATTGAAATGTATTTCTTGATGAAACAATCTATCCACAATGGCAGATGGATGTGGACAGACAAAATCACTACAACTACTCCTACTCCTACTGCACAAAAGAAAGGATTTGAATAAATTGTTCAATATGAAATTTGATCTCTGGGTTTTGGCAAATCAGTGCCTTCTATCCACATGGGAAATGTAGTCAAAAGTAAAAATGATGTGTTTCCTCTTATTGGCTTAACTCTGGTTTTTAGGCACCTTAAAATGAAATGTTAATGACTGGCATATAACTTCATTTATTCATGTCTTGCATAAACTGTTTTGGGATGTTTCTTAATCTGGTTCTACTTCAACAATCCAAATGAAATCCTTAAATCACTGTGATTTTTAGAAGACTTTTAATTCTGACTCGCAGACACCAACTAATTAAATCACACAAAATGAGAGTGCACTTTGATAAATCTGAAATATACTTGATATACTAATTTAAATGACAGAAAGATCTCAAGTTGGAGACAACCAAAACTAAATAAATTTTAATTATTTTATCACAACAACTGAACACAAAAAGAAATTCGCCAGTTTAAAACATTTTCTCCATTGATCCTGCTTCAAGAAAGATACTACCATTATTTACATTCCCTGGCTCTCATTTATGAGAAAATCTAACTCCTACTGTCTAACTACCACCCCCCCACCCCTGCAACTGATTTTCAAAATATTTATACAATACATATCTCAAGGGTTGCAACCCTTCATTTTCTGTTACAGCCATTTGATATTCTTTAGCAGATATTAAAATATTTGATTAAGTTGCCCTATCGACAAATCAAATATTTAAAACTATAGTTAAGCTTTGATTTTACATTAATACATTTCTGCCCTTTTATTTTATCACTTTATACATTGTTGAGAAGTCTCCCTTTATGCCTATCGCTCTACCGTGGTCAAACTATCTACACCCCGCGGTATGGTGGTTATTTGACTTTTCCATACTTCGCCCTTTTCACCGCTCTACCACAGGCTTTGTTTTTACAGTGTGGCGGTTGTGTGGTATTTGACTTTTCATGCTACCTCCTCGTCACTTCCCTATTACCACACCACCACAGTCACTATTCTACCTAGTTACGGTATCACAGTGTCCATGTCGCTGACTGCTAAGGGTTTTACCATGCTACCGTGGTCTTCATTGGAGCCCCTCGTGGTATCACGGTAACCACATTAACTGCTCCCTTCACCACTTACAAACTATGCACTGCGGTCATCGTGGTCCACTCGGAGACCGTCCGCGGTACTGCGGTGGCTTCCCCTCCATTGTCTGCCAACCGCTACCATGGTCATCATGGTATGTGGTTTAACCACGTGCAATACTGTAGTGGCAACTCGGATGGCTGTCAATAACCATCACCACCATACCACAAGCCACCATAAAAGGGGCCACGGTACAATGGTAAAAGGTGTTGTCTTGAGAAAATTTTAGCGGTATAAGGTATTTAAATGATGATGGATGGGAAAAATGAATTTTTTAAGGAAAATAATGGGATTTAATGGATAAAGACCTTAAGATTCAAAATAGAAATTTTGGGTTCTAAAAGTGGCTCCTATTGGGGATGAGTGATTTTGCAAATCACTGCAAGAATCCATAATTCTTTAGTAGAGTAGACTGAGGAAAAAATATGAAAAATGAAAGCCATGGCAGATGGAGGGAACGATCAGAGCATAATATGAAAGATGGAGCAAATGGAGAATGGGAAAACCCTAAACTACTGTGCATGGAAGATAATTTTTTAAAAAGGCATTGCTAAGAATTGTCCATGCACTGGCAATCCTTAATCCTCTCTACCTACTATGGTTCAAAAATCAAACCACAAGGAATGGCCCCAGGAAACCCTAAAAAATAAAAACCTACATTTTCCTCTATCATAGAGTTTGTTCTGATTGGAGCTCATCATATTTCTTTTGAAACTATCCATTCCACCTAACCTGCAACATGCACTATCATTGAAAACCTTCGGGAAATCATTGTATTCAATCTAATTCTTATTCATCTCATCATTCTTCATTTCATTATTCTTACTATCATATGAAAAATATTTGTCATCTTCAGCATACAAAGTGTACCGAAATTCAACAAAACATTCATAGGCATGCTCACTATCCTATGTTGCTAAATGTTCCTACAACTGCACCAAGACTTGAAAATCTGAATACTCCTTATGACAACCAAAAAATTATGTCTCATCAACATCCTTTGAAACAATCAAATCAAAATTATTTTCTATTTCTTTTCTATCACCAATTGGAATTGGTATATACCTCTGATCCATATAGTCATTCTCACACATACTTGAATCAACAAATGTTGAACACTCATCATCATGCAAACCAACATCTTTCACTCGCAGGAAAAAATCATTCAAATCACATACCTCTTCTTGGACACAAATAGATTCATGATCATCTTCAAAAATTTCATCACTGTGAGAAATGCTCATGGATTCATATGAATTGTTGCACACAGTATCTTCACTGTCAAAGCATATATAGGCTGGAACAAAAACTCTTGAATCATCTTTATGTGCATACTTCTAGTACTCAAGAGTCAGTAAATCTGAAACTTGCTGACTGCTAAGTGAACAAGTCTCTACTTCCATATCTTCAACTATGTCTCCAACCTCTTCTTTATCTTCATAAGGACTACAACAATTACCCTGTTGTAGATCAACATCCACAAGTTCATCCTCACAATTTGAATCACAATCAGTTATGCAGGAGAAACTTTCCATATCTTCACTGTTGGATGGCATGATATCTTCTTCTATTGCAGCTTTTGAAACATTATTGGTAGAATCCACATACATTGTCCCAAGAATGGATTCAATAAATTTATTCACCACATCAAAGGCTTGTTGTTTTAATGACTCTGACGAATAAATTGATTCAAGCTCTGATGCTTTTAGAAATTGTGAAACTAATGTGAGTCTTGTAGGCCTAAGATGAGGAGGTAATTGCATACAAATGTCTACCATCCTGTTATATAAAAAACACATAGATTCTCCCTTATATCTCCTTATATCAAAAAAACATCCACAATATTTTTGCCTCTTTCTTGAATTTGAAAATACTCATCAAAAGTGTTCTTATGTGAATAGAGTACATTACCTTTATCACCAAAATTCTCAACTGCATCATGTGGTATTTGTGGTTTCCAAGATCTCTTGGCACTTGTGTCTTCATTCTCACTGTATGATGGCCTATTTGGTGATGTATTTTGAGCACCTTTGACTCCTAATTGCAGCAATTGTTGGTTCACTTGTAGCATCTATTGGTCCAATTGCAGCCTTTGTTGCCTCAATTCCTTCAACTCTCTTATTGATTGCTGTCTTCTTTCTGCTTCTACCATCTTGATAAAATGTTATTGTACACATCTAAAAATGGTCACGGTCGATCAAACCTGTTAATTAATTAAATATGAATTATTTAATTAATGTTTCTTAAGTCTTCTACATATAAATAAATTTAATTATTTATTTATATTGTTCATTTTTCTAATTCTTCTAATTTAATTAAATAAATTTATTTATTTAATTAATGCTACCTTCTTCATAATTAATTAAATAGATTTTACAATCTATTTACATTAATTATAAAAGTTTAAATTCTAAATTTAAATGATTTTCTTCCCTCCACGTTTAATTGAAAACTTTCACTACTTAATTAAATCATTTTCTAAATTCCCACTCTTCTCACAAAATTAAATATTCTTAATATTTAATTAAAAGGCTTTTTTCTCACATAATTAAATATTTGCAATATTTAATTAAACCTTTTCATATTTCTTTCACACATAATTAAATATTAATTTATTTAATTATGAGAGACACCTTTCAAATTGTCTCTTCATTTTCTGTCTCTTAGAATTCCACCTCTTTTTCGAATTCTCGATCTCTCACTGTTCATTCCAATAGGTTTGAACTCGACCGTTGATCTTGGCCAATCAAATTCCTACCTTCAAAAATCTATAAATACATCCCTTTCATGAGCTAAAAAGGACCTCAAATCTCACATTTTTCATGCATAGTTATTATAGTCGCAATCTTAGCAATTCATAGCATTTTTAATTCAATAGTTCAATCTTGTAGATGCATATGCATTCATAATAATCTCATTCTCTCAAGTGCCATTCTATAAGTTGTGTTTACACAATTAAGAGCAAACATATTGAAGCGAATCCTTGGAGATAGAGGACAATGGAACGAATTTGAAGAAGTTGTTGTCAAGAGTTTGCATTTGCTTTATTTATTTAGTTTTCTTCAATCTAATGTTTCATTGGTGTATTACATTAGATTCAATTTAATTGACAAATTCTAACATACACATTTTTGGCGCCCACCATGGGGCCAAGCCCCGCATTTTAACTTCTCTTTTTGCAGATTTTTTTGGCAGGTGATAGATAAAAATCGCGGTTTATTGCATACAACTCTCGGTTTAGCGCATATGAAGCCTGTTTTAGCACATATGTGACCTGTTCCAGTGCATCCATGACCTCTTTCAGTGCATAGACACTCTGTTTTGGTGCATCCTTGAAAACCCTTTCGGCTCATTTATAACCTGTTTTGGTGCATCCGGCGACTATTTCGGCGCATCCCTGAAAATCCTTTCAATGCATACGTAACCTGTTTCGGCGCATACAGCTTCTGTTTCAGCGCATTCATTTGTAAAAATTTACATTTTGATTTTGATGCAATTCACGGAAAAAAAATTTCTAATGCTATTTTTAACAGAATGAACCAATCCTAGGGTAGACACTTAATTTTGAATTAACCAATCCTAGGATAGTCACCAAACATATTTTCTTTTGGTTAAAATAAATCCCATGTTTTTAGTGAAGCAACATCTTCACTTAGAATAGAAAAATTTTCAATTTGGGATTTAAAATTGAACAATTATTTGCATGTTGTGATTGTGGGTAATAGGTCTATGCTCTCCCCTTAACTGGGTGATCAAAATACTAGACTTACCTTTTGTTTTATGCAATTTAATGCTTTATTACATCCTTTAGAAGGCCTATTGTAGTGGGAAAAAGTACTCACCCTATGGGAACAACCTAAGTGGGAACACCTAAAGCCAAGGTTTCCAACCCACTTTAATCAAAAGCAAGTTGTTGATAAAAATCCAACTTGACAGTAATGCGCAGGATAACCATCCCAAAAACCTTTGTTTTAAAGGTTGGTAGGTCTCTCAAGCGAGTATATCTATTTTCCACACTGAACGGATACCCCTACTACGAACCATAGTGTAGAAAGCCAGCTGAGTCAATATCCAAACATCATTTTAATCACGGTGCAAGGGGAGGGAAGAATCTACCCCCAAGACACTCACCATATAGTTGCCACAGATTTTTTGCTCAAGGGATTCAGTATCCACTTCCGTCACTTTGAGTACGCACCTAGAAAAGATAAAAACATAGGCGCCCTCTAGGGGGTGACAAGGCTGTGTGAGTCGACGCAATTTTAAGATGTGGGCTGTGATTACTTTGATGACCTATTTGACAATTAAGAGTGAGTCTGACTGATATGCTTATCTTGTTCCAAACCTATGGAAATCTCAAGAACATACACTCTTTGTTTAGATTTTAGGATTAACAAAACAATTATCTGCTTCTATGCTGTGTTTTTCACATTTAAATCAGATTACGATCATCCAAAACAAGAAAATTTTATCAAACTATCAAAACATGTCAAATTCAGAGCTATTTTAGTGCATCTGGTCTTTGTTTTAGTGCATCTGGTCTTTTTTTTAGCACATCTAGTCTATTTTTTAGTGCATCTGTGCTCTGTTTTAGCACATTCATTCTTTTTTTTGGTGCATCTATTTTCTGAATCTTAGGTGTGATTTTCTGGATTTTCATAAATCAGAGTGTAGTCGTCGTTATTTTTCACCAACTTGCAATCGCATATACTTCTCATCCAAATCAAATTTTGCAATAGAGAACTCAATCACATTTAGGCATCCATTGAAATTCATCTTTCTACAAAGCTAAGATCAAACTTCATAAAGTGCAAAATCACCTTTATTTTTCAATCTTTGGTTTAATTCCCACAAACAGGATTTTTATCCTTTCACTTAGGGAATCATGAACTAAAGATTAAAAATATTTTAAGTCATAGAATCTTCATTCTATCCTGACTTTCATCACCATTGCACTATTTCATTCCTTTGATCAAAGTTAGTAGGATTTGAGTAAAGGTTATGCCTATTACCACGAGATCTCAAAAGCACAAAGAAAAAGAGGAAAGTATAGTAAGCAAAATGGGTGATAATAATGAGAGGGAGGAAAACCTCTTTAACATTCTGAATACTGAAGAAGTAATGGAAGAAAAGCTTCAAGAAGCAGAACAGGATCCTCAATTCCATACTCGTATGGAAAAGATTTTAGAAAGAAACAAGGAAAGGTACTTCCTTTCTTTAGCTATTCAAGGAGCCAAATTACCTGTTGATTTTGACATGGAAGGGATTAAAGAGAATCCTAAAACTCCTCTTAACGATTTTAGTGCCCTTACTGAACAGATTAAAGAACTACAAGGGAAAATAAAAGAAATGCAAGGGGGAGCACCAAAGAAGTATGTTTTGGAAGAAATATGTCCCTATCCATTCGATAGAAATCTTTGAATGATACATTTTCCAAAACATAGTGAAATCCCTAAGTTTGATAGATATAATGGGAAAACTGACCCCATTGAGCATGTAAGGGATTTTCAAAATATGAGTTTAGAATTCGCGCATGAAGATACCTATCTAATGGGATTGTTTCTACGAAGTCTAGGTGGGCAATCCATGGAGTGGCTTTCAAAGATCACTCCTCCCATCAAAACCTTTGAAGAGTTGATAAATAAATTCATATCGCAATACTCTTACAACATCCAACATCAGAGAACCCTGCTTGATCTTTGTAAGATAAAACAAAAAGTAGGGGAATCTTTCACTACATTTTTGCAAAGATGGAGAAGAAGTTTGCTAGATACTCTCGCCCTGTTCCTAAAAAGGAAAAGATGTAGATCTTCATTGATAGTCTTAATCAAGAAATGAGTTATAGACTAAATCTTCATTGCCCTCCATCATTTGAAAAATTGATTGAAAACGCAATCACTATTGAAGGTGCATTGATCAAGCGTGGAATTCTAAAAATTGATAAAGAAGGTTCAAATTCATACAACAACAACAACAACAACAACAATCATAATAACAACAATGATAAGTCATGATTTTGGACTCGAAATAAAAATGTTGGAAATGATGGGGTAGTAGGTGCTAACAACGTGAATTCAAAACCCGTCATTCTTAATGTGTCAAGTGCTCAATGTAACAATAATGTCGGACATTCTAGCACCCAAGGAAATGTTTCTAATCAAGGAAACACAACTAATACTCATGGAAATAATTTTGGCAATAATCAAAATTCAAGTGCGCCCATACCATCATATTTTTCAAATCAACAGAGTTTCACTCCCTTGGGCTAATGTTTGGAATCGATTATCAAAGAACTGTTGAATCAAAACGCTATTACATTGCAACCACAAAGAGATTATGAGCCTTGAGTTAAACCACCATCGTGGAATGACTCACACTTTTGTGATTATCATAGATGCAAAGGTCATAAGACAAGCAGATGCCAAGGGTTAAAGAATATCGTTCAAGATTTGATTGATAACCATACCATCACAGTTGAGGGACACAATGTCAATAATGATCATCATGCATTCAAAAACCCACTCCCTAATTATCACAAAGGGGAATCCTCAAATGATAAGGGCAAGAATGTTAATAACATCCAAGACATTATTATCAATCATATCTATATTGATGACCCTCAAATCAATGCTATCTGAATCAAAGGTAAGCCAGAATATCGAGAGGTCAGTGTTACTACAAGGGGACAAGCCAAGATCATTGTCAAAGGTAGCTCATCCAAAGCAGCAATTCCCCCTCCAAGTCAATACAATTTGGTTGAACAATTATGAAAAATGTCAGCCCAAATCTCTATCTTGGAAATTTTAAAGTTATCACCTACACATAAGGACATTCTGGAAAAGGCTCTTGTCGATACAACTGTATCTCCTAATCTAGATACCGATAAATTTCAAGCCATGGTTGGGCATTTGTCCTCCAACGCATGTTTATCTCTTTCTGAAAGAGATGATTCATCCATAATAGATCTGCATAATTCATCACTATATTTAGAAGTCATGGTTCACAAAACCCGCATTAGACGTGTTCTTATAGATGGGGGAGCTGGATTAAATATTTGTACTTTAAAATTGGTCCTAGCTTTGGGATATTCAGCAGACTCTATAGACCCACGGAGGAAAATTATAATCAAGGCCTATGATGATGAGGAAAGAACTTCAAAAGGTCTTATCATGTTACCAATCATAGTGGGACCTATTGTGAAGAATACCTTTTGTCAGGTCCTCGATCGAGATTTAACCTATAACATACTATTGGGTCATCTATGGATCCATGACATGCAAGCAGTTCCATCTACTTATCACCAATGTTTGAAGTTTCCATATGATGGACAGGAAATAACCATACCCACTGATCACAATAGCAGTCAAACTTGTTCTAACCCAAGAGTGACTCAGGACACATTTGTCCCACATAATAGAGAGGCCTCTCTCTACCTCCAAAAACAAAGAACATGTGCAAGAAATGATAAAAAAAATTGGTAGCAAGTTAAAATTGAAAGATAATGGGGTAGGAGAATATTCTTTATCTCTCTCTAATCTACCCTTATCATCAAGATCTCATGGTCAGCCGTCATCTACACCACAAGCTGCAACAGTTTTAGCTTCAACTTCAACCCCCATCACCAAGTTTAATGGGATGTTTATCAAAGAAACTGAAGGGGAAGACAGAGCTATTCTTGATTGGCTCTATAAAGATGAAGAAGAATCTATACAACATATCAAGTTTCCCACACAACAATATGGAAAAGGTTATGCTATCATGCAACAGATGGGTTATGAAGGAAATGGCCCTTTAGGTAAATGAAAAGAAGGTATTGTTGAACCTGTCCAACTAAAAAAAATGCACCCAAAAGATAATATGGGGATAGGATATGGTGAGGATACTAAGGAGAAAGTAACATAGAGGCCATCTACTGAAGAAATAGCTGAGTCAATTCTGTGCATTCAAGAAAACAATTCTGACACTAACTCCAATGAATATGAATGGGACACCATCTTTGATGATAAATTCTGGAGAGACAAAAAGGTGGATGTCATACACAAATTCTCACCTACATTCTTACAAGGAGAAAGCTCAAAACCTCCATTTGAATGTGTCGTACAAAGAGATCATGACTCTAGTGAGACCAATTCGATTCAAAGTGAGATAGAACATTTTGAGGAGGATACCATCTTAGACTTCTCCCATAATAACGTTGACAATAACATCATGACCCTAATGGCCAATGAACTTACTTATCCTAATGATCCATTACCTTTGGTGCATCCTGAACTCATCGATTGGGAAAAAATTGCACCCATTGATGTTCCAACTTTCCCAAATGATGAAACCATAATAAATTTTCTTTGCTCATCACATCCAGAAACAAGTTCCACCGGGGAATCACCAGATCAGATTTTTTGATAGGAAAGTGCCAAGTTTCTCAGCTATGAAATAAATAACATAAAAGAAAGACCTAATGGTGAAAACCTAACAAAGGCAGTATTAGGTCAAGAAAAAAGAAAAATGAAAGAAAGATCTAATGGTGAAAACCTAACAAAGGCAGTATTAGATCAAGAAAAGAGAAAAATAAAACGTGTATCCAATGGTGAAAACCTTTCAAAGGCGCTAGGGGATGGGAAACTTGACACTCTTTTGAAGTACTATCAGGAAAGATCTTCCATTTTGATTGAACCAACGAAGGCACTCAATATAGGTACCACAGAAAAGCCTCAAGTGTTGCAATTGGCTGCATCTCTTACAGATGAAGAAGTACCTAAATTCAAAAAATTTGTCAAAGATAATCAAATCAGTTTTGCATGGTCCTACACAGATATGCCTAGATTGGATCTAGATCTCATCATGCATCATCTATCTATTACGCCAGGGGCAAGGCTTGTAAAACCGAAACTCAGAAAAATGCATCCACACGTTGCATTATTGGTTAAAGAAGAATTAAAGAAAATTTTAGATGTTGGATTCATCTGATCCATAGATTATGCAGAATGGATCTCCAATATTGTGCCCGTTTCAAAGCCAGATGGAAGGATCAAAATTTGCATGGATTTCAGGGATTTGAACAAAGCATGTCCTAAAGACAACTTTCCTTTACCAAACATTGACATGATTGTGGATTTAACTGCTGGACATGCAATGTACTCATTAATGGATGGATTCTCAGGATACAACCAAATAAATATTGCACCAGAAGATCAGGATAAAACAACATTTACATGTCCTTGGGGTATATATTGTTGGAACGTAATGCCATTTGGATTGAAAAATGTGGGAGCTACCTACCAATGAGCGATGACAATGATTTTTCACGACATGATGCATACATTTATGGAAGATTATGTTGATGATCTTCTTTCCAGGTCTAATACTAGAGAAGGACACATCGATATCTTGTCTAAAATTTTCAAAAGAATGGAACAATTCAAAGTGCGACTTAATCCTAAGAAATGTGTTTTTGGAGTAAAATCTAGAAAGTTATTAGGATACATTATGTCGAAAAAGGGAATTGAAGTGGATCTAGCTAAAGTACAAGAAATCCTTGATACACTCTTTACAGGGACGATTACAATCCATTCGAAGATTCACTGCTCAACTGGCAGATAAGAGTTTACCATTTACACATCTCTTGCACAAGAATGTTCCATTCAAATGGGAGAACAAATGTGAAGCAGCCTTTAATCAAATAAAGAAATATCTCATGAATCCTCCAGTATTGACTCCACCAATACAAGGTGTGCCTCTCATATTATATATTGCTGCCATAGAAGTATCTTTAGGAGCATTATTGGCATAGGAAGATTACTCAGGAAAGGAATGAGCCATTTATTACATCAGCAAAACTCTAACAAGTCACGAGCTAAATTACACCTTCATTGAAAAAGATTGCTTAGCGGTGGTGTTCACTTCTCAAAAATTACGACACTACATGTTGACTCATACAGTAAAGCTTCTGGATAAGATTGATCCACTCAAGTATCTTCTAAGCAAGGCAACCTTAACTAGTAGGTTGGCTAAATGGGTTATGATCTTAAGCGAGTTTGATATTCAGTATGTAGATTGAAAGACAAGTAATTGCAGATCAATTAGCAGAAGCACCGATGCCAGCCGAACATCCAATACATGTAGATTTTCTTGATATCGATATTTTCACAGCAAATATCCAACAATCATGGTCACTCTACTTTGATGGTTCTTACACTCAACATGGTTCAAGAGCAGGAATTCTTTTCATTACACCTCAAGGAGATATGATCCCAAAATCTTATCGGCTAATGTTTCCCTGCACAAACAACATAGCTAAATATGAGGCCTTGATAATCGACATGAAAATTGCAATGAATTGGAAAATCACAGAACTTCAAATTTTTGGCGATTCACAACTTGTTATAAATCAAATCAATGATGAATACCACACTAAAGATGACAAATTGATACCTTACAAAAGAATGGTGGACGATCTCAAGAAATACTTTGTTAATATCAAGTTCGAACAGATTCCATGCATTGATGACAAAGCAACAGACACCATGGCGACAATCACCTCTCTACTCCAATTATCAAAGAATCAAAAGTGGTATGATTTCCTGGTGGAACAATTGTTTTCTCTTGCCCATGACGATCCTGAAACACAAATCATTTGCTATCTAACAAGTTTAGACTCTCCCTTATATGGCCAAATCTACACTTACTTGAAAGATACTACTTTACCCTTAGGTTTGTCTAGGAATCAAAAATGGAATTTCATTCATCAATCATCCCGTTATACCTTAATTGTTGACATCCTATACAAGCGTGGTCTGGATGGTACCCTCCTTAGGTGTCTTGAACGTGATGAATCAGAAAAATCCTTACAAGAGGTCCATGGTAGGATTTGTGGGACACATTCAAGTGGACTAACCTTAGCAAAGAAACTTGTAAGATTAGGATATTAGTGGCCAACTATGGAGAAAGAATCTTTCGACTTTGTGAAGAAATGTGCAAAATGTCAGATTCATGGGAATCTCATTCACGCTCTTGCTCAGGAATTACAACCTTTTACCACAACATGGCCTTTCGCCCAGTGGGGATTGGACTTGGTTGGTAAGATACATCCATCATCTTCAAATGGACACAAATTTATCATTATAGCCACTGAATATTTCACTAAGTGGATGAAGTTTTTCCTTTAACAACTGTTACGGGTAAACAAATCTCTTCATTCATCTTGAATTATATCATTTGCAGAAATGGCATTCCTAACTCCATCATCACGGATAATGGTAGACCCTTTAAAAATCAAGATGTTGATGAACTATGTGAAAGGTTTCACATCCAACACAGATACTCCACACCTTATTATCCGCAGGGAAATGGTCAAGCTGAAGCTTCAAACAAAACAATTCTAAAAATTCTAAAGAAAACAGTGAATGAAGCAGGTCGTGATTGGCATGTCCAATTAAATCCAGCATTATGGGCCTATCGAACAAGCATTCGTACACCGACAGGAGCTACTCCTTATGCTTTGGTCTATGGAGCAAAAGCTATTTTTCCACTTGAAGTTGAGATTCAGTCACTTTGAGTATCACTCAAAGGGCTAATACTACAGAGTATCAAGATTGCAAGAGTTGGAACTGCTTGATGAATGACATCAAACTACGGTTAATCACTTGAAGGGATACCAGTAAATCATGTCTCGTAGTTATAATCATAGAGTCAAATCGTGAAGTTTTCAAGTGGGTGATTTGGTTCTTAGAAAAAACCCTCGAAATCAACAAGATCGGGAAAAGAAAGGTAAATTTGAACCTAACTAGTTAGGCCCGTTCGTTATCATTGTAGCCTACGGATCGGGGGCATATCAATTGTCAACAATAGAAGGGGACCTGTTTGAAGACCCGATCAACAACATTCATCTAAAAAGGTTCTACACCTGAAAAAAATCAAAAACAATATAAAAAGTCCTCAAAAAAGCTTGATGAAAACCCCAAATGGCCTAAGTAACAACAAAAAATCATAAAATCAGAAAAGCCAAGCAACAAAACAAATGGTGAAAACCTGGCAAACAAGCATTGTTTGTGATTTCTTTTAGCTCTCTCATCTATTAGGATTCATTCTACATATGCATCCTCGCATCAGTATTGCACACAACTCACTATCCCATTTGTGTCAGTTTCCTTGAAAGGAAAAGGATCTCATCATGGCTCGATGATTAGAGGTTTATCCATCGCAACAGTTGTGTTTAGCAAGAGTCAGAGTATAAGGTCACTAGGGGCAGTTTGCTTTTCTAGGAGGTAGTCAGCAGCATATGTCTAGCATCAGAATGTTTGAAACAACAAGTTTTCTAAGCTTACATGATTATCTTGACAAATGATTTAAAAACAAATTGGATGATCTTAATATGAATAAAATGAAATGACAAAACTTAAAAGCAAAATTTGCAAATTTTTGTTTTGATATTTGATGACATCATATCTTTGGAGTGGTTCAATGATGTACTAAACTAGAATCACAAGGAAGAAGTATGATTTTTCTTTGATTGTTGTCTGCAAGTTAATCATTAGTATGATGCAAATTGGTCATGGGACATGTTCTACAATAGATCATTGATGACATTTCGGAATTTGCATAGGAAAATAATTAAATTTTGTCTGTTTATGCAAGCAATACTCAGTCATCTTGGTTCAATTATACCATTGATGCTTGTATTAACTTGCTACATTGAACATTATGGAAGCAATACTCAGGTCGTCATTGGTGCTAACATACCCTTTGATGCTTGTATTAACTTTCAACATATCAAAAGGCTCAATGATGATAACTAAACACATCAAGAAATGGCAACAAGGAGAATGATTCATTATTTCATTTAGGGTTGCATAATTCATTTAGGACTGCATAATTCATTTGCATTTTGAGGTTCTTTTTAAAATAGATTTTTGAGGGTGGATCACATTCTTAAATATCTTTTTTGACAATGGTTGAGTAAGACTGGACATTTGTTACATCTCATCATCATCATTTCATATCATTATCATATTCCTTATCATGGCATTACATCATAGGTTATCATTCATCATTCATTAACATATACATCTGCATATTTCACACATTCATAACACAAAAATCGCATTCATTTTTTCATATCATTACATCATATATCATAAGATCATTACATGAGTGCATTTTCATTACATCATCATCATCATCATAAATTATAAATCATTTACATATTGCATTTTGCATACATCATAAGAGAAAAGAAAAATTTTAGATCATATCATCATTGCATCATCATACATGACATAGCATATAAAAATCAAAACATTCATAACATATGCATAAATCATCCATAACATGTGCATAAATCATCCATAACATGTGCATAATCAAATCGCCACTACATATCATAGATCTCATCAAAACAAATGTCCGGGAATACAAGGACATCAAATGTTTCAAAAAGATATATCATACAATGGCATCAATGCGTATAGTAAAATGCTCATTGCTGAGGGGCATCTGGCCATGGATCATGACTACTGCTGCCGCCGGAGGTAGCGGGTCTCGCTAGATCTCTGCTCCCGGAACCTCTATTCTCTCATCTAACCGGCTGGCCCACACTCCTGGTCATACTCCTAGAGTGATTACATGAGTGAGTCTGAGTCCGAGTACTTGACTAAGTGAAGGCTATCCGCTATTCAGGTGGCACTTCCTTAAAGTAGCGCATCCTGTAATACTCGACCTCTCGAGCAGTCTCTAATCCCTCTACTGCAACCTCTCCAATAGAGGTGCTCTCCACTAATCTCAGTAGCCTCTCGGCTACCTCCTCGACTTGTACACATCTCTCTCAAAAATTGTCCCTCTTAGCCATAAGCTACGCTATCTGTGGGTCAGGAGGTGGTGGTTGTGCTAACTGTCCCTGCAACTGACTGATGGTCATCTGGGCCTGTGCTAGCTAACTCCTAAGAGTCTAAAGCTCTTTCTGCAAGGCATCTAACTGTCCCTATGATGGAGCCCTGATGGTGATCCACAGCGCTAAAGTGCTGGCCTGATCCACTGCTCTAGCTGTCCATAGCCTCATCCTGAAGGGAATGTCAAAGAATAGTCTTTGCCTCCCACCACCCCCATCATCCCCATCATCTGAGTCATCTGACTCCTCATCTATCTCCTTGACCTCAGAGCTCTCGTCATCTACCTCCATGGCTACCCCACTGGTATCTGCCACCTGCTCTACCTATACCTATACCTGATCCTGTGGCTGCTGTAACCCTGCCTGAATAACTAGACCTCCCATCAATTGGGTAGGCTCATTTGGACTAGTGAAGCGAGGAAAGGGATGTGTGTAGAAATATGCGGCATAGTCATCTGTCATCCTTGCATCTGTGACCTCTAGTCGAATGGTCCAATCCTTCAATTGTAGCTCAGAGTACTCCTCTCTGGCTGCCTCAATAGTCAAAATTGGCCCCCACTCTGGTACATCTCCCCGACGCCTGGCATAGTATGTCGTCCCCTAGGGCATCATCGGAACCCATCCATACTGCCTCAGAACCCTCCGACCCAAAAATCTCTCAATGATGAAGGGGATGCGTCCAATCAAGTATCTGGGCCTTGTAACATATGGCAACTCTCTGTTGTTTGTCTGCCACAGGTCACAATCCACATACGGTCACCAAATGACTGTGTCAAAATCATCAAGTACCCGTCGCCAGTACTCCAATTTTCCTGGCCTCGACTGGACAAGGGGCCCTATGTACGTATAAACATATGGGAATCCGAGGGGGCGATCTCTCCTGATAATAGGGCGTGTGATCGCAAAGTACTCCCACATGAATAGTTGTAGAAGAGTCACTCCATAGGAGAGACTCTTCCCATTTGTGTACATGACCTAATGAAGGTCATGGTATATATGGGAAAGCAAGCATGATCCCCATGCATATTTGGTACAGTGGAGAAGCATGTCCTCCAAAATCCTACCCCACCTAATGGATAGTCCCTTTGACCTACGATCAGGACAAAGGAAACTTACTTAATCATCCTCGTTGTAATTAAGGCGGGGTAAGTATATCTTATCATCCTTTTCCAGGTATCCTTATATCCACATGATATGAGATCCTAGGGAAGATTCCACCTCGTGAGTATTCCATTTACCCTCTCCTTGTGATCATAAATCAAGCAAGTTTCTAACTATAGGAATAATGTAACTTCAGAGATATCTTCTCAAGCGCTACTTATAATCTCTTTATATCAAAAGTAAGTGGAGTTGTATTGTGTTTATCAGGCTAACGCTATTAAGGTAGAAATAATAGTGCTCTTGCTGACTATATCAGTAGATACTTCACAGCCTTCTGCTTACTAATTAGTTCATTAATTCCTAAATTACTTGGGATAGTCGTAGGGAATTCATTCTATGTCTCAGGGAAATCTCTTCTATTCTCAAGGGAGGCTAAAATCTCTTATAAAATTATTGCAAGCATGTAATCAATCAAGAAATGGATAAATACCTACTCAAGACATCACAAGTTTAACTCTATCAACATTTGGTTTCAAGTAATGCATGGAAAACAAATTTAATAAATATCAGTGACTTAATTTGACTTTCAAAACGTGAGCAAAATCTATCATCTATTTGTTTCATATCGCATTTTGTTCAAAATCTAACAACATCGTGATTTAACCTATATCTTGACTCTCAAACTGGTAGTGCCAAATCTTATCATTTCATTTCATTCTTCAAGCATCACACAGCTGCAACTTATCAATCTATTTGGTTCTTCAAGCACGAAGACAAAATTATCAAATCTATTCATCGATGATGTTCAAATACATAAAATCTATTGTCTAATCTAGCAACAATCATCAAGCATGCATCATTTTTTTCCTTCAAAAATGGAAATTTGGCAAAATCCATGGATGCGCTAAAACAGTCAATCAATGCGCTAAAACTATGGATGCACGACTTTATTCCATGGATGCGCTAAAATAGTCTATGGATGCGCGATTTCATGAATGCGCTATTTCATCAATCATATGCGCTATAACAATTCCTGGATGTGCTAAATCTCCTATGCACTAATCTATCATCTTCGGAAAGCGGGTTTCATAGATGCGCCATTTTATCTATCCTATGCGGCAAATCACCTATGCATGATTATTTGGCCTCTATGTGCGACTATTCTATCCCTATGCGCCACTTTGGATGCGCTAAACTATCTACTGTATGCACTAAAAGACCTATCACATGCGCTAAAATAGAATTTGAAAATTTGAAAAAATTCGAAAAAGCATCCAAAAATGCATAAAAATTTTATGGAGAGGTTTGGATCGACTTACCGGAGGTCCATACGTAGGTGGTCTCTGATGACGGCGACCTCACTCGAATCTGTGGCGCTCATATGGGATCGGCATTGCTTTTATCTCTCTCAGAGCTCCAAATTTTCTCAAAGGTTACTTTTCAAATGAAAGTGACATTTCACCTTTTTCACCTTTTAAAGGGGTAAAAATAACATTTATTACTTTGCAAAGTGCTATTTCGAGAGTTAAATTGCCAATTTTTCTCCGAAATCATCTGAAAATCTTTCAAATCACTCTCATAATCATCCTCATCACACAATTTATCTCTCGAGGGGGCATATAGCATCATCAATAATTTTTCAAGGTCAGGGGAAAATTCTTTGAAGCAATGCGTGAAACACATTACTTCAAAGAGGGGAAAAATGTACACATCTAAAAATGGTCACGGTCAATCGAACCTATTAATTAATTAAATATGAATTATTTAATTAATGTTTCTTAAGTCTTCTACATATAAATAAATTTAATTATTTATTTATATTGTTCATTTTTCTAATTCTTCTAATTTAATTAAATAAATTTATTTATTTAATTAATGCTACCTTCTTCTTAATTAATTAAATAGATTTTACAATCTATTTATATTAATTATCAAAGTTTAAATTCTAAATTTAAATGATTTTCTTCCCTCCACGTTGAATTAAAAGCTTTCAATACTTAATTAAATCATTTTCTAAATTCCCACTCTTCTCACAAAATTAAATATTTGCAATATTTAATTAAAACCTTTTCATATTTCTTTCACACATAATTAAATATTTATTTATTTAATTATGAGAGACACCTTTCAAATTGTCTGTTCATTTTCTGTCTCTGAGAATTCCACCTCTTTTTCGAATTCTCGATCTCTCACCGTTCATTCCAACAGGTTTGAACTCGACCGTCGATCTTGGCCAATCAAATTCCTACCTTCAAAAATCTATAAATATAGCCCTTTCATAAGCTAAAAAGGACCTCGAATCTCACATTTTTCATGTGTAGTTATTATAGTCGCAATCTTAGTAATTCATAACATTTTTAATTCAATAGTTCAATCTTGTAGATGCATATGCATTCATAATAATCTCATTCTCTCAAGTGCCATTTTATAAGTTGTGTTTGCACAACTAAGAGCAAACATATTGAAGCGAATCCTTGGAGATAGAGGACAATGGAATGAATTTGAAGAAGCTGCTGTCAAGAGTTTGCATTTGCTTTATTTATTTAGTTTTCTTCAATCTAATGTTTCATTGGTGTATTAGATTAGATTCAATTTAATTGACACATTCTAACATACACAGTTACTGCTTCACAACACCCATGCATTATTTATCAGATAAAACAGAGTCACCACCTACTTTTCCAAAAGTAGGAAAATGGAAAAAATTGTTTTGATTTGCCCCAGTGGAATCTCCAAAAATGTAAAACTTTGTTGACTCTATAAATGGAATGGCTGAAAACTTTTTGGAATGTGTCCCTAGTGGAATCGCCAAACGATTGGGTCTCAAAAATTCAGGTTTCAACCATGAGAGGTTGCCAAGCTCTCACAACACTTTTGGCCAACATACAAGGCCAATTGATGCAATTGAACCTTCTTCTCTTTAGGTTCTGCTAGACCAAGGCGAGTGTACCTAGTGAATGATGCAGATTGAAATGTATTTCTTGATGAAACAATCTATTCACAATGGTAGATGGACATGCATAGATAAAATCACTACAACTATTCCTATTCCTATTGTAAAAATGAAAGGATTTGAATAATTTGTTTGATATAAAATTTGATCTCTGGGTTTTGGTAGATCGGTGCCTTCTATCCACATGGGCAATGGAGTCAAAAGTAAAAATGATATGTGTTTCCTCTTATTGGCTTAACTCTAGTTGTTAGGAAAATTAAAATGAAATGTTAATGATTGGCATATAACTTCATTTTTTTATGTCTTGCATAAACTGTGTTGGGATGTTTCTTAATCTAGTTCTACTTCAACAATCCAAATGAAATCCTTAAATCACTATGATTTATTAGAAGACTTTTAATTCTGACTTGCAGACACCAACTAATTAAATCACACAAAATGAGAGTGCACTTTGATAAATCTAAAATATACTTGATATACTGATTTGAATGACAGAAAGATCTCAAGTTGGAGACAACCAAAAATAAATAATTTTAATTATTTTATCACAACAACTAAACACCAAAAAAAATTCACCAGTTTAAAAAAATTTCTCCATTGATCCTGCTTCAAGAAAGATACTGCCATTATTTACATTCCCCAGTTGTCATTTATGAGAAAATTTAACTCCTACTGTCTAACTACCACCCCCCCACCCCTACAACTGATTTTCAAAATATTTATACAATACATATCTCAAGGGTCGCAGCCCTTCATTTTCCGTTACAACCGTTTGATATTCTTTAGCAGATATTAAAATATTTGATTAAGTTGCCTTATCAGAAAATCAAATATTTAAAACTATAGTTAAGCTTTGATTTTACATTAATAAGTTTCTTCTCTTTTATTTTATCACTTTATGCATTGCTATGAAGTCTCCCTTAATGCCTACTGCTCTACCGCGGTCAAACTATCTACACCCCGTGGTATGGCGGTTATTTGACTTTTCCATACTTCACCCTTTTCATCGCTCTACCACAGGCTTTGTTTGTACACTATGGCGGTTGCGCGGTATTTGAATTTTCATGCTACCTCCTCCTCGCTTCCTTGTTATCACACTACCGCAGTCATTGTTGTACCTAGCTGCGGTATCGTGGTGTCCATGTCGTTGACTGCTAATGGTTTTACCGCGCTAACGCAGACTTCATTGGAGGCCCCTGCAGTATTGTGGTAACCACATTAACTGCTCCATTTGCCACTTACAAACCATCCACCATAGTCACTGCAATCTACTCGGAGACTATTCATGGTACCGCGGTGGCTTCCCCTTCACTATTTGCCAACCGCTACCATGGTCACCGTAGTCTGTGGTTTAACCATGAGCAGTACTGTGGTGGCAATTTAGATGGCTATCAATAACCATCACCACCATACCCCGAGCCACCCTAAAAGGGACCGCGGTATAGCGGTAAAAGGTGTTGTCTTGAGAAAAGTTTAGCGGTATAAGGTATTTAAATGATGATGGATGGGAAAAATGAATTTTTTAAGGAAAATATAGGAAAATAATGGGCTTTAATGGATAAAGACCTTAAGATTCAAAATAGAAATTTTGGGTTCTAACACCATTAACCCTTTTTTCCTACTCGAAAATAATAGTCAAATAGGATACGATGATCATTGATATCCCTCCAATATTTGGCTTGTCCTTATCTAGGGAATTCACTGCTAAGCTAGGTGGATACTTTTCTTTTGATTGGTCACACCTAATTATAAGAACCAAGCACGGATCCAAAATAAAGCTTGTGTCTGAAACTTTGCATTCTGAACATGTTATGGATGAAGCTAAGACAGTCTTTGAGTCCACTCACACCTCCATAACCAAGGAGCAAATGTACTGCACTGAACTTCTCGAAGATGAAGAAATCACAGGGGATCAAACCGAGCAATAATTTATCCAAAGCAAGTTCATCGATTAAGACCCTTTCGGTAATTATCATGCCACTAGACTAGGAACTTATGTCATTTATGATGAAGATCAAGCCATCCCAAAGGTGACACAAGAACCCGAAGGCCTTTTTACGACCAAACTATGGCCACTACATCCCGATGGTGCAAAGTGTGAGATCGGTGTAGAAGCTAAAGTATATTTGACTTCCCAAAATGGGGAGGAAATAATCATGTCCTTCTCACCCCAATTTTCCTCTTCCAGCAACGAGGTTGAATATAAAGGCCTTGTAACAGGTTTGGACCCAGTAGAGCAAATGAATTGGCTTAGAATTTTTGAGCTAATCATTAATCAAGTTCAGAATATCAATACTAAAAAGGATGTTTGTATGAGATATTATGGAGAAAATGTCTGGGACCTAATCAAGAGCTTTGGAACTTTCAATATTCAAGTCATTCCTCAAGATTAGAATGATGATATAAAAATCTTGGCCAAAGTCGGATCCCAATCCAAACTAGCACCCAACCAAATCTACAACCAATGCTCCTTGCGAATAACACTCCAACTCACAATTCCAAATGACGAGCAGAGATGGAAAGTGTTTGACAACAATGAACACATCACATTGATCAGTTGAGAGTTAGGAGAAGTTACTAACCAAGCACAAGCAAGGGTCTCCAAAAGAAATGATAGGTGAGACGTACAAAAAGAACTCCCTAAGTTTCCAAAGAATTTGGTCACTCCCAAAAGTTCCCTTTTTGGAAATACTAGAAATAATAAGAGAAAGATCGTAGCAAATGAAGGTGACTATAAGAATTCTCAAAATAGAGATGCAAATAGTCTTAAAATAAAAAGGAGCATCTTATATCAAAGTAAAGAAAAAACACAAAAATTTTTTGATAGAAAATGAGCAGGTATCGACTTGGTCATATGATAAAATCAAGGGATATGATCCCGACACCATCTTGTCTACGATAGAACTAGAAAGATCAACTGAATTGGCATGCCAAACCAAAAGGCTAGCGAGTCTCAAGATTCAAGCACCGATAAACCTACAGAGGTTGGAAAAGCTAGTCCCAAAGCGAGTCTCCTTCTTAATCGAACCTAACATTTGGATTTTCGGTCTCATCTCGATCTGAAAAGAGAATGGAGGTATCCACCTATGTATCAATTTTGAGGACCTAAACCAAATGCTAGTGAGAATTCATCACCCACCACCCTCTATGGGATCAATCTTAAATGATGTAATAGGTGCAAGTATGTTTTCTCTATTTTATGGTTGTTTAGGCCAAAGGCTGGATGGTAAAGGACTAGCAATAAAATCCAATCAACATAAATCAAAAATCGATTGAAACAAGAAACCTAATAGCTTTAAGAAGGGTTCATTCATAATGATTCAAGCAATACAAGGTTTTTAAATTAGAGAGCATAGAAAGAAAAGCATTGAGGGCCCCCATCAAGTGAATTCACCTTAAATTTATATATGAGCTCAATTAAATGGTTCTACTATGTAAATATGTAATTACTGTAATTATTTTTCCTCTTTGTTCTTTTTGTTCGGTCGGTCTTCCTAATTCATGATATAGCAAGGACTCACATTGTAATATAGAAAATAGCACAAATACTCGAAGAGATGAAAATTATGAAACAAGGTAGAGATGTTAAATATAAGCTACATCTTCGTTATATTTATATACCTCAAAAGGTACAATAGACAAATGGCTCAAAGGCCACACTTTCAGAGGATTATATACTGATATAGTTCTATGCTAGAAAGCCTTTTCCATAATATATACAAAAAGACTAATAGAGTCTCGCAATTAAAGCAGAAAAGAGAGAATTTTTAAGTCTTGGGCAGAAGAAGCAATAGCATCATCATTTGGCACCACCTCATCCTCAGCTACACCAGCTACACCATCCTAAGAGCAGCAACAAGCGAGAACACTAGGTTCCTAAAGTCAGTGTACTAGTCAATGTCATAAAATGGTAGCACATTATATGCTCGAAATAGAAAGTGGCAAGAATGGGTAACCTTCTGGTAGTGGAATTCGCGCGACTGAAGACGAAAGCCGCTCAAGAATAAAAACCATGAGATGACTGCATCCTCTTCAATAAACTTGTGTAGGTTTCTTGTGGTCAGAATCCCTCCATCAAATGTTGCATTTGCGACTACCTCCCTGAGGTCATTCAGGTACTTCTTTGGGAATATTTTTGTCACTAAATAGATGATAAGCGACTTCGGGACTTGAATGTCAAGTAGTGATGCCACAAAATGAGATCAGACATTAGTATTCACTCTATAC
Organism: Sequoiadendron giganteum; assembly: GCA_007115665.2. Classification (NCBI taxonomy): domain Eukaryota; kingdom Viridiplantae; phylum Streptophyta; class Pinopsida; order Cupressales; family Cupressaceae; genus Sequoiadendron; species Sequoiadendron giganteum. The sequence continues at coordinate 18,920,032 of CM021106.1, read as the reverse complement.
TTATCCTCATATTCAAGGAAGTCTCGACACAAGACCCATCTCATAGCTATGATGGCCAAAGAATGTTTATTCTTCATCATCCTCCTCAGACGCCTAGTCAAAATGTCACCAAGAAAGTCCATTTGTGGTTTATGTGAGGTCAACCTAATCGAGGTATCCATGCCATCAGATACTATATGACTATCAGGCAGTGACCCTATTCAAAGAGCCTAAACTTGAATAACAAGAAATTTGCAATTACCTAAGGATAAACCAATCACCTAATGTTGATTTCACTAAAAGTTGCCTAAGTATGGTTCTGCTACTGACTAGATGCCTATTTATAGAAGTGGCATGGGTAAGTACGGTAGTTCACATACCATAAGCATGAGGTTAAATGGATACCATGACTAACACTGTACCAAAGCTCGTTCGAAACTCTCACCAAGTTGCATATGTAGGTACGATTTGTTGCATATAGAATCAATCCAGGCTAATTAATTAGCACAAACTATTGGTGGCATTCGGTGGTATCCTTTCCAACCGAACGATGATGTGTCATCCTATTAGGTGCTCCTCAAACCCCAAGAAATTATGCAAATCTATTTGAAGCTTATCGCATACTTTGGTATAATCATTCTGTTCAGGGTATTAATTACCACAGCATACGATGCCTAGCCTACTTTCAAATCACCAGCTCAATTTGCAAGGAAAATCGTGCTATGGGCTAGGTACCTAAGTTCATTATGAATACTTGTCATTTAAAAAAGACAAGTAGTCCACTTCACGCAAACCGAAAGGTTGGTAGTACATGCCAAATTTAATGCAGAAAAAGAAACTGTCATCTACCAATTGAAAAAGTCAAAAAAGCTAAGTATTGCATGCATTTTTTTTAAAGCAAAGAAATATTTTTTACAAGAACTAGACAGAGAATTATCAAAGCCCAGAGCTTCTAAGAGATTAGTAGCAAGTTTTTAGAAATTCAAAGGAAAATGGCATCCATTGTCCCTGAAGTAGCCTAGAACCCATAGATGAATGAGCTTGGTGAAGCATCTCAAAACTTGGCCAAAGCGATAATCACCACACCTATGGTCACAATTTTTTAGCAACATAAGTCCTATGCTACACCCAAAATCCCAAAAAAACTAGATTGGTTTCACACATGGGCAGCCAAGAAGGGCCCACTCAGAGATGCTAATTTAGTAAAGGAGGAGTGGGATAACATTTATGATCCATTCCTCAAGACTAACCCTAAGGGCCTTAGGGAAGATGCTTTCACCAAGATGAAGAACTCCTTTGAAAATCAACTAGCATTCAAGCAATGGCATTGTGGGCGTCCCCAATATATGGTCCCTTATGTGCACCACTGCCCAGAAATAATTCATGAAAGTATTCAGCACTTCAATTCAGTGACCAGTGCCATTGAAGGAAGGAGGTTAAGATTCATGCTAACCATAGAGGCTCTTAGACACATGGTGTGCATTCATGAGGTAGGCACCAGAGAGTGGCCAATGGAGAAATTCAGCTAGAAAAAGGGTTTTGAGCTCTAGAGGACTAGGAGAAGTGCCCTCAAATTTTATAATATTGAGACCGAAAGGTCCTAGGATAGTAATCTACCATTGAAAAATCTAAATCATCATCTTGACTATAAACAAGCAGACATGAAGGATGCCTTCTCCATGATGGCTTTTTTGTTCGGCTTGGACAATGATGAGATCGTGTTTGAATCTCAGTTGGGGCTAAGTTTCTAACTCAGGAGACAGAAGGAGCCTTTCTGGTATGATTTCATAGAAATGATTATCAAAGATATGAAGAAATAGATTGGCAAGTTCGAGATGGTGGGCAAGTTCAGGTATCCTTCTCTTCTTACCTATATGATTCTACATCAAAATCTTGATTTCTTTAGGGAAAACTGGAGTTATCAATTTTCGATGAGAGAAGACATCGAAAGTTGGTTTCAGTGTGGAGTCCCATCCTCTATTCCACCTATGATTATTATGCATTTTTTGAAAATTTCTTGATTTTGATCTTGCACGATCTGAGTGAGGATGGTGATTGCTCTCGCCTATCAGGAAATCAGATTAGCTCAATGCAATCCCTATTCCCAAAGTGTGATTGGTTCCTCAAGGAGGAATTCACATGTGTCCAATTTCATGGCTTTTACGAAGAGTTGATCTAACTCCCTGCATCTATCACCGATCGAGTATTAGCCCTCGAGGTCTTCAAACAAATGGCTATTATGGACTGGAACTTTTGCTTCGACCCGAAGAAGAAGAAGTGGATATTTTTTGAATGCCCCATGAACTACAAAACAATGATCATGGTAAAGAAAAGTTCATTAGAGCTACTTGAGGCTAAGTTGGAACACCTCAGGATGGTTCTTATTTATGATAAATGGGACTATAAACTCGAGGATGATTTGAGAGACACATTTATTAAGGAAAATCATAGCCCTCGACCATACTGGGAAGCGTAGAGAAATCCGCTAGAAGATGATAGAAAAATATAGGTGGACTTGGCACAAATGTCAATAGATAATCAGAAGCCATCATGGCTTGGTTTCTATCTTGTCAAGGGGGAGATAGATAAAAATAGCTGCATAGGTACTACCCTCCGAAATAGCTTGGAAAGGAAACATGGCTGGAAGTTGAAAAAGATAAATGATTTCTAAATCTACCACCAAGAGATTAATAACACTGTCGACCTTTCCAACATTCATCAATTTTCAATATTGATGATAAATTTGATACACTCTCGAACCAAGAACATTCATATTATGATGCAAGTGATGCATTGGAGCTTGACGCTGAGGATTCCCTGCTACACTCTAACAAGGGAAAGCAAAAACACAAAGCACCAACACAGCCTAGCACTATTGTTAGGAGTCTTTGAATGAATACCTTGAGATCAGGGTCCTCACAATCTCGACCCATGACCATGAGGAATCCTGAAGCGATGTAGAAATTGATGAAAGTGGTGGATTTGGAGAACCCATCACCGACAAAAGTACAACACATTAATACCGCTTAGGAAGGTAGTTCACAGGAGGTTGCAGTCAGCCAAGCGTCGAAGATGGAATTATCCACTCAGGTATCTTTCTCTCCCTATCTTCTTGGCTTACAACCTCTTGTTTCTCCCACAATCCCTATGATACCCATCACTCAAAGTATGAGCCCATTCTTCTCTATCCCCTCTGCAATGGTTACGAGAGGTTTCTCCTAGTTTTCTCATATCAAACAAATGGTTTTCACTTCCCCCTGCACTACACCATCATTGGTTTGTGCCCCTTCAGCCACCCCATCTTCCTCATCATCCACATCCATGTCTTCTACCCCATTGATGTCCAATGCCACCATCCCTATTGCATTATTTGAGTTGATTCCAACTCAACCTTCGTACTCATTAGAGACTAGTGCATCTCTATTTCCATCACCATTCCCCATGAGCCCCTTCACACCTTTGTCACCTAGGATTTGGAGTATTCATCCTTTCTCTTTGCTCATGGTTCCCCTTCGGAAGAAGAAATTTTTTGGGCTCACCTACATCTCTTTCCCTTTCGTTGTCCCTCTTGGTGCACCCTTTTCAGGTGAATGAATCAAATCACTGGCTCAATTCTTGTCTTAGAGTGATATGAAGAAGCAAGCTCGAGCTCTCTAAATTTAGAAGAAAAGAGAAAAGGATTCCAAGAGGCCAGTAGAGCCTACAGTCCAGATAGTTTATAACAAGACTCAATAATCATTGCATTTCCCAACCCTACATCCAAATTTTATCAAAACATAGGGACAAATGTAGTTCGATGACTACGACATCCATGCCATCAGACTCAACTTGTGTGTTTCTCGACCACAAGATAAAGTCAAGCTACTTGAGGAGATGCAACGGGTAGTGACTACTAACTTTCTTAAGTTTGGTCATAAATTGAAGAAGGTGGAGGAGGAGCTCAAGGTAATTAAGGCAAGGCTGGAAGTTGCATTGGTTAAGGACAAATCACAAGAAGCTAAAAGGGAGATGCTTGCACAAAATGTGCAGGATAAACATGCTAGCTTGCAAAGGGAGCTCAAGAAACTCCAATCCATGGAGTCTAATTGGATAGCCGAGTTGTGACAAAGGAACTAGGAATTATCTAATAGGTTACCCCAGTCAGAGGGAGAAGTCAAGCAAAATATCAGAGAATTACAACAACTATGTAGTCATCTAGAGAAAATGGTACATGAGAAAGAAGCAAACCAAGCGAGCATAGAAGCTCAATTCCAAGAAGATCTCTAGAAGTTTAGGCTTTCCTTGGAGGAATATTTTGCAGCCCAAAAATAGGCTGAGGAAAGATGGTTGGCTACACAAAAGGATCTGGAACAAATTACGGGGCTAATGTAGGAGATCAAGACAAAAAATGTAGAGATTAATCTCTTGAAGAATATTTTTCAAACTCCTGCTCCATAGACGGACCTCTGCCTATTGGCCTAATGACTATATGCTTCCTACTAGGAGAGAGTCAAGTCTTTGTGCCTGACTCTCTAGCCCACACTCTAATTCATGGTGGAGGCAATAGATTTATGTAGGGAGGTTCACAACATGATTGAATAGCTCCCACAATTCATAGGGGAAAAGGTTCCTGAAGCAGAAAGGTTGCTAGGCAAGCTATACACAATGCCAAGTGAGGACCTGGAACAAGTAGGGATTCAGAGTCGGATGATAGTCGCTGGGGTCACAAAAGAGTTTATTTGATTCCAAGAGGCCACCCTTCATGCTCAATGATGATTGGATACATTAGGGTAGACAATGGATAGCATTTGGGAAAAGCTTTGCCAACTAACTTAGCTGGGTCTACCCTCTTCATTTCTCCTTGATGAATTAGTGGCTACTGTGGAGCAGATTGCTACCAAAATTGAGGAGAGGAAGCAGGACTTATCTATTTTTTAGAGTTTCAGTCAGCCTCCCATCATCGAAGACATTGATATTATAACTCATTGGATCATGTGACTACTTTTTCAACTCGAGGATGGGTTTGAAATATCTACAGTGTTTCCCTTTAAAGACATAATTGACCTGCACAAAGCGCATGAGATAGTGCACACTATATCAACACCTTACGAGGCTGATTGGATTCCCTTGTAGGTCGCCATCTCTAAGCTCTAACCCCAATAACCAATGGATAAGGCTTTGGTTGCAAAACCAAAGAAAATTGGATTCACCTTTCCACAAGAGAAATGCCCCTGGTAGTCACCAAAAGTTGTGGATATTTAATATACACCATTCTCCCTCTAGGTTTTTTTTAAGATATTGCTCAACCTCCAACTAATCTTATGATTTTTAGAGGTTGTCCTAGTAGTCTTTTGGCACTCTCGACTCACTATCGCCACATGTCACCAAAGTGCTTATTGAAGGGGAGCTTCCCTCCCCTTCTCTTTTGGGTCCCAACTGTTAGCCACATAGCCTTCACCATGCGAAATTTTGGTGGGCTCCTCAAGTAGTGTTGATAACAAGGGATTCTGCCACATGTCTCCTCATCAAAGGATGAAGGGGATGAACTACGGGTTGTGAAATTTGGCCATGCGTTCCTTCGACATAGCTACATAATGGAGGAGTAATGCGAATGCCAGGCCACCATGATGTGTCATGTGTTCTAATTATTTTTACTAATGGGTGACACTTGTCTACACGGGAACAGTCAGGACCATTACCATCATTTTTAGGGAATGTATCTGGTTGACAAATGACTAGGTACATGCTCAAGAATCTTTCTATTACAATGGTCATGATGAATCATTATTGTAAGCATCGTGATTCATGATGATAAATATTTTTACAATCCTTCAAGCGGTGGATTCCCTTGGCTATATATATTGCTTCTACTAAAGAATTAGAGAGCTGGTGAGAGAAGTTTTTCTTTTACAAAGTTCTAGGACATAAGTAAATAGTCATTTTGTTGTTAGTTCAAAATATCTATAGAAGAATTAGGGGACACTAGGCCTTTGTTTTGTTAGATATTTGTAAAGACTTACATAATGTTCCCTTGTAATTTGGCCTTTATGTTTCTTAACTATTGATAACACTATATTGTGTTGTTTTTGAATAGTTTGTTTTCAACTTCAATAATTTGAATAGAATGCTGATTTAGAACCATGTCTTCGACTCTAACTATTCATTAAAGCTCTATTCAAATTATTTTATGTCATGAAATGAATTATCTAGGTCTTTCTCTTTAATAAGTTGTTATTTCAGACATAGCAGATTGTTGAGTGGGCCCTTGGATCGCATCCACAAGATAGATCTATTGTGTCTTACATCTAAACCTTGGCACATCACCCTAGTTAGATTCTTTTATTTTATATTTGATTTTGTTTCACATTCAAAATCCCAGTTATAGAAGAGCTGACTTCTTTAAAATCCGAAGGTTTCTCAGTTTAGTGCAATAGGTTCCCCCTTTAGCTGAGTTTCCTACAAAGGGTTGTCACCTTTTCAATTTTTGGCATCAAAATTAGGCACTAATATGAGCACTTTAGCCACAATCTCACCTTCTTTCATAATTCCACTAACACACCTAATACCCATCACTAATTCATTTACCTTCTGCATGAAAGCAACAATGTTTTCATCATCACTCATCTTCAAGTTCTCCCATTTGCCTTTCAGACTTGTTAGCTTTGGAATCTTCACTTGTGCATCTCCTTCATGCAATGTTTCTAATTCATTCTATATCTCATGTGTTGTCTTCAAACATATCACATTTTTCATCTATGAATCTATCAAAGCACTTAGCAATGCTTCTATAGCCCTGATGTTAGTTTCAACTTCTTTGATCTCATCAGGACTAGTGGGACTATTCTGAGGAATATTATATATGTTCTTTGTAATCTTCTAGAAGGTTTCACCAATGCACTTCAAATGACACTCCATTTTGACCTTCCATAGAGAGTAATTTTTACCATCAAATCTGGGACTATACTTCTTGTATGATGCCATCTTGGATCACCTCAAGCTATTAAACTTCTTCAGAGGAACCTACTTTGATACCAATTGTTGGAAAAACAAGGATAGACAACTGAGGGGGGGCGGGTGAATGAGTTGCTAGAGAATCTAAACTTATTCAACCTTAATCAACCTTTAATCTCATATTTGATAATTAATAGTGAAATCATAAATCAACAACACATTAGAAAAACATGAACACCAATATTTTATACGTGGAAACCCTTTTAGAGGAAAAAAAACGGTGGATTTTAGTCCACAAGATTATACCCTGTTAGAAGTATAATGAAAAATGAATAAGGAATGCACATGCATTTAGGAACACTGCCTAGAGCTCACTGCTCAAAAGGGAAGGCTCACTTCCTTACATAAAACAATCAGATTAAATCCATCTGATGAGGTTGAACTAAGAAATTAGCTTCTACAAAATATTGATGATAGTTTGAAATCGAATGATCTAATCTTTATCACACATTTTGCATTCAAAATTCATATACAT
>CM021106.1:18806874-18912488 GCA_007115665.2 Sequoiadendron giganteum | reverse complement strand
GAAACTTAGAAAAATGCATCCACACGTCGCGTTGTTGGTTAAAGAGGAACTAAAGAAACTTCTAGACGTTGGATTCATTCGATCCATAGATTATGCAGAATGGATCTCCAATATTGTGCATGTTTCAAAGCCAAACGAAAGGATCAGAATTTGCACGTATTTTAGGGATTTGAACAAAGCATGTCCTAAAGACGACTTTCCTTTACCAAACATTGATATGATTGTGGATTTAACTGCTGGACATGCAATGTACTCATTAATGGATGGATTCTTAGGATACAACCAAATAAAGATTGCACTAGAAGATCAGGATAAAACAACATTTACATGTCCTTGGGGTACCTATTGTTGGAACGTAATGCCATTTGGATTGAAAAATGCAGGGGCTACCTACCAACGAGCAATGACAACGATTTTTCACGACATGATGCATACATTTATGGAGGATTATGTTGATGATCTTCTTGCCAAATATAACACTAGAGAAGGACACATCGATATTTTGTCTAAAATTTTCAAAAGAATGGAACAATTCAAAGTACGACTTAATCCTAAGAAATGTATTTTTGGAGTAAAATCCGGAAAGTTATTAGGATACATTGTGTCGGAAAAGGGAATTGAAGTGGATCCGGTGAAAGTACAAGCAATCCTTGATATGCCACCACCAAGGAACATCAATCAACTACGCTCTTTACAGGGACAGTTACAATCCATTCGAAGATTCATTGCTCAACTGGCAGATAAGAGTTTACCATTTACACATCTCTTGCACAAGAATGTTCCATTCAAATGGGAGAACAAATGTGAAGCAACCTTTAATCAAATAAAGCAATATCTCATGAATCCTCCAGTATTGACTCCACCAATACAAGGTGCGCCTCTCATATTATATATTGCTTCCATAGACGTATCTTTAGGAGCATTATTGGCACAGGAAGATTACTCAGGAAAGGAACGAGCCATTTATTACATCAGCAGAACTCTAACAAGTCACGAGTTAAATTACACCTTCATTGAAAAAGCTTATTTAGCAGTGGTGTTCACTTCTCAAAAGTTACAACACTACATGTTAACTCATACGGTAAAGCTTGTGGCTAAAATTGACCCACTCAAATATCTTCTAAGCAAGGCGACCTTAATTGGCAGGTTGGCTAAATGGGTTATGATCTTAAGCGAGTTTGATATTCAGTATGTGGATCGAAAAGCTATAAAAGGACAAGTAATTGCAGATCAATTAATAGAAGCACCGATGCTAGCAGAATATCCAATACATGTTGATTTTCTTGATGCCGATATTTTCACAGCAGAAATCCAACAATCATGGTCACTTTACTTTGATGGTTCTTACACTCAACATGGTTCAGGAGCAGGAATTCTTTTCATTACACCTCAAGGACATATAATTCCAAAATCTTATCGGCTAATGTTTCCTTGCACAAATAACATAGCTGAATATGAGGCATTGATAATCGGCATGAAGATTGCAGTAAATTGAAAAATTACAGAACTCCAAATTTTTGTCGACTCGCAACTTGTCATAAATCAAATCAATGATGAATACCACACTAAAGATGAAAAATTGATACCTTACAAAAGAATGGTGGACGATCTCAAGAAATACTTTGTTAATATCAAGTTCAAACAGATTCCACGCATTGATAACAAAGTAGTAGACGCCATGGCTACAATCGCCTCTCTACTCCAATTTTCAGAGAATAAAAAATGGTACGATTTCCAGGTGGAACAATTGTTTTCTCCTGCCCATGATGATCCTAAAACGCAAATCATTTTCCATCTAACAAGTTCTGAATCTTCCTTATATGGCCAAATCTATACTTACTTGAAAGATACTACTTTACCCTTAGGTTTGTATAGAAATCAAAAATGAAATTTCATTCGACAATCATCTCGTTATACCTTAATCACTGACATCTTATACAGGCGTGGTCTGGATGGTACCCTCCTTAGGTGTCTTGAACGCGATGAATCAGAAAAAGCCTTACTAGAGGTCCATGGTGGGATTTGTGGGACACATTCAAGTGGACTAACCTTAGCAAAGAAACTTGTAAGATTAGGATACTACTCGCCAACTATGGAGAAAGAATATTTCACCTTTGTGAAGAAATGTGCAAAATGTCAGATTCATGGGAATATCATTCACGCTCCTGCTCAAGAATTACAACCTTTTACCACAACATGGCCTTTCGCTCAGTGGGGATTAGATTTGGTTGGCAAGATACATCCATCATCTTCAAATGGACACAAATTTATCATTACAGCCACTGAATATTTCACTAAGTGGATTGAATTTTCTCCTCTGACAACTGTTACAGGTAAACAAATCTCTTCATTTATCTTGAATTACATCATTTGTAGATATGGCATTCCTAGCTCCATTATAACAGATAATGGTAGACCCTTTAAAAATCAAGATGTTGATGAACTATGTGAAATATTTCACATCCAACATAGGTACTCCACACTTTATTATCTGCAGGGGAATAGTCAAGCTGAAGCTTCAAACAAAACAATTCTAAAATTTTTAAAGAAAATAGTGAATGAAGTAGGTCGTGATTGGCATGTTCAGTTAAATCCGGCATTATGGGCCTATAGAACAAGCATTCGCACACCGATAGGAGCTACTCCTTATGCTTTGGTCTATGGAGCAGAAGCTATTTTACCACTAGAAGTTGAGATCCCTTCACTTCGAGTATCACTCAAAGGGCTAATCAATGATGAAGACTACAGAGTATCAAGGTTACAAGACCTGGAACTACTTGATGAACGATGTCAAACTACGGTTAATCACTTGAAGGGATACCGACAAATCATGTCTCATAGTTACAACCACAGAGTCAAACCACAGAGTTTTCAAGTGGGTGATTTGGTCCTCAGAGAAAACCCTCAAAATCAACAAGATTAGGAAAAGAAAGGCAAGTTTGAAGCAAATTGGCTAGGCCCATTCGTTATCGTTGCAACCTATGGATTAGGGGCATATCAGTTGTCGACAGCAGAAGGGGACCTATTTGAAGATCCAGTCAACAACATTCATTTGAAGAGGTTCTACACTTGAAAAAATCAAAAACAATACAAAAAGTCCAAAACAAAAAAAAAACATTGCCTTGATGAAAACCTGGCAAATAGGCGTCTTGGTAATAACAAAAAAATCATAAAATCAGGAAAAGGTGCAATAAAAACAAATGGTGAAAACCTGGCAAACAAGCATTGTTTGTGATTTCTTTTAGCTCTCTCATCTATTAGGATTCATTCTACATATGCATCCTCGCATCAGTATTGCACACAACTCACTATCCCATTTGTGTCAGTTTCCTTGAAAGGAAAAGGATCTCATCATGGCTCGATGATTAGAGGTTTATCCATCGCAACAGTTGTGTTTAGCAAGAGTCAGAGTATAAGGTCACTAGGGGCAGTTTGCTTTTCTAGGAGGTAGTCAGCAGCATATGTCTAGCATCAGAATGTTTGAAACAACAAGTTTTCTAAGCTTACATGATTATCTTGACAAATGATTTAAAAACAAATTGGATGATCTTAATATGAATAAAATGAAATGACAAAACTTAAAAGCAAAATTTGCAAATTTTTGTTTTGATATTTGATGACATCATATCTTTGGAGTGGTTCAATGATGTACTAAACTAGAATCATGAGGAAGAAGTATGATTTTTCTTTGATTGTTGTCTACAAGTTAATCATTAGTATGATGCAAATTGGTCATGAGACATGTTCTACAATGGATCATTGATGACATTTCAGAATTTGCATAGGAAATTGATTAACTTTTGTCTGTTTATGCAAGCAATACTCAGGTCATCTTGGTTCAATTATACCATTGATGCTTGTATTAACTTGCTACATTAAACATTATGGAAGCAATACTCAAGTCATCATTGGTGCTAACATACCCTTTGATGCTTGTACTAACTTTCAACATATCAAAAGGCACAATGATGATAACTAAACACAACAAGAAATGGCAACAAGGAGAATGATTCATTTATTTCATTTAGGGTTGCTAATTCATTTAGGATTGCATAATTCATTTGCATTTTGAGGTTCTTTTTAAAATAGATTTTTGAGGGTGGGTCACATTCATCTTTTTTGACAATGGTTGAGTAAAGACTGGACATTTGTTACATCTCATCATCATCATTTCATATCATCATCATAGGCATGGTTATCATTCATCATTCATTAACATATACATCTGCATATTTCACACATTCATAACACAAAAATCGCATTCATTTTTTCATATCATTACATCATATATCATAAGATCATTACATGAGTGCATTTTCATTACATCATCATCATCATCATAAATTATAAATCATTTACATATTGCATTTTGCATACATCATAAGAGAAAAGAAAAATTTTAGATCATATCATCATTGCATCATCATACATGACATAGCATATAAAAATCAAAACATTCATAACATATGCATAAATCATCCATAACATGTGCATAAATCATCCATAACATGTGCATAATCAAATCGCCACTACATATCATAGATCTCATCAAAACAAATGTCCGGGAATACAAGGACATCAAATGTTTCAAAAAGATATATCATACAATGGCATCAATGCGTATAGTAAAATGCTCATTGCTGAGGGGCATCTGGCCATGGATCATGACTACTGCTGCCGCCGGAGGTAGCGGGTCTCGCTAGATCTCTGCTCCCGGAACCTCTATTCTCTCATCTAACCGGCTGGCCCACACTCCTGGTCATACTCCTAGAGTGATTACATGAGTGAGTCTGAGTCCGAGTACTTGACTAAGTGAAGGCTATCCGCTATTCAGGTGGCACTTCCTTAAAGTAGCGCATCCTGTAATACTCGACCTCTCGAGCAGTCTCTAATCCCTCTACTGCAACCTCTCCAATAGAGGTGCTCTCCACTAATCTCAGTAGCCTCTCGGCTACCTCCTCGACTTGTACACATCTCTCTCAAAAATTGTCCCTCTTAGCCATAAGCTACGCTATCTGTGGGTCAGGAGGTGGTGGTTGTGCTAACTGTCCCTGCAACTGACTGATGGTCATCTGGGCCTGTGCTAGCTAACTCCTAAGAGTCTAAAGCTCTTTCTGCAAGGCATCTAACTGTCCCTATGATGGAGCCCTGATGGTGATCCACAGCGCTAAAGTGCTGGCCTGATCCACTGCTCTAGCTGTCCATAGCCTCATCCTGAAGGGAATGTCAAAGAATAGTCTTTGCCTCCCACCACCCCCATCATCCCCATCATCTGAGTCATCTGACTCCTCATCTATCTCCTTGACCTCAGAGCTCTCGTCATCTACCTCCATGGCTACCCCACTGGTATCTGCCACCTGCTCTACCTATACCTATACCTGATCCTGTGGCTGCTGTAACCCTGCCTGAATAACTAGACCTCCCATCAATTGGGTAGGCTCATTTGGACTAGTGAAGCGAGGAAAGGGATGTGTGTAGAAATATGCGGCATAGTCATCTGTCATCCTTGCATCTGTGACCTCTAGTCGAATGGTCCAATCCTTCAATTGTAGCTCAGAGTACTCCTCTCTGGCTGCCTCAATAGTCAAAATTGGCCCCCACTCTGGTACATCTCCCCGACGCCTGGCATAGTATGTCGTCCCCTAGGGCATCATCGGAACCCATCCATACTGCCTCAGAACCCTCCGACCCAAAAATCTCTCAATGATGAAGGGGATGCGTCCAATCAAGTATCTGGGCCTTGTAACATATGGCAACTCTCTGTTGTTTGTCTGCCACAGGTCACAATCCACATACGGTCACCAAATGACTGTGTCAAAATCATCAAGTACCCGTCGCCAGTACTCCAATTTTCCTGGCCTCGACTGGACAAGGGGCCCTATGTACGTATAAACATATGGGAATCCGAGGGGGCGATCTCTCCTGATAATAGGGCGTGTGATCGCAAAGTACTCCCACATGAATAGTTGTAGAAGAGTCACTCCATAGGAGAGACTCTTCCCATTTGTGTACATGACCTAATGAAGGTCATGGTATATATGGGAAAGCAAGCATGATCCCCATGCATATTTGGTACAGTGGAGAAGCATGTCCTCCAAAATCCTACCCCACCTAATGGATAGTCCCTTTGACCTACGATCAGGACAAAGGAAACCACCAATCATCCCTGCTAAAATCGAAGGCAGTGGGGCATATCTCTCTATCATCCCTTCCAGGCAATCTCATATCCACAGATATGAGGATCCTAGAAGACCCACCTCAGAGTATCTGTACCCCCAATCTCCTTGTGATCATAAATCACAAGCTCTCCAACTATAGGAATACCCAAAATCCTGTAGACATCCTCTGGCGTCACTATAATCTCTCATATCAGTAAGTGGAAGGTATTGTGCTCATTGTGCCACCGCTTTGCTAAGGCAGTCAATAGTGCTCTGTTGACCCGATACTGCAGGATACTCAACAGAGCTCTCAAGCCACACTAGTCTATCAATCCCAAATCATCATGGGACAGTCGAGGAATCATCTCCCATGTTTGTGGAAATCTCTCTCTATTCTGAAGGAGGCCAAAATCCTCCTTTACAAAATTATCAGGCAAGCATGCAAAATCAATCAGCAAATGGATAACACCACTCAATCAGTACATCAAGCAAGTTTAAACCTATCATAATATTTGTTTTTCATATCGTATGGAAACAAATTTAACAGTCATCATGACTTAATTTGACTTTCAAACAGGAAAGCAAATCTATCATCTATTTTGTTTTTCATATCGCATGGAAACAAATTTAACAGTCATCGTGATTTAATCTATTTGACTTTCAAATCAGGAAAGCAAATTATCATTTCTATTTTATTTTTCATATCACATGGAAGCAAAATTTATCAAATCTATTTTTTCTTCAAGCACGAAGACAAAATTATCAAATCTATTCATCGATGATGTTCAAATACATAAAATCTATTGTCTAATCTAGCAACAATCATCAAGCATGCATCATTTTTTTCCTTCAAAAATGGAAATTTGGCAAAATCCATGGATGCGCTAAAACAGTCAATCAATGCGCTAAAACTATGGATGCACGACTTTATTCCATGGATGCGCTAAAATAGTCTATGGATGCGCGATTTCATGAATGCGCTATTTCATCAATCATATGCGCTATAACAATTCCTGGATGTGCTAAATCTCCTATGCACTAATCTATCATCTTCGGAAAGCGGGTTTCATAGATGCGCCATTTTATCTATCCTATGCGGCAAATCACCTATGCATGATTATTTGGCCTCTATGTGCGACTATTCTATCCCTATGCGCCACTTTGGATGCGCTAAACTATCTACTGTATGCACTAAAAGACCTATCACATGCGCTAAAATAGAATTTGAAAATTTGAAAAAATTCGAAAAAGCATCCAAAAATGCATAAAAATTTTATGGAGAGGTTTGGATCGACTTACCGGAGGTCCATACGTAGGTGGTCTCTGATGACGGCGACCTCACTCGAATCTGTGGCGCTCATATGGGATCGGCATTGCTTTTATCTCTCTCAGAGCTCCAAATTTTCTCAAAGGTTACTTTTCAAATGAAAGTGACATTTCACCTTTTTCACCTTTTAAAGGGGTAAAAATAACATTTATTACTTTGCAAAGTGCTATTTCGAGAGTTAAATTGCCAATTTTTCTCCGAAATCATCTGAAAATCTTTCAAATCACTCTCATAATCATCCTCATCACACAATTTATCTCTCGAGGGGGCATATAGCATCATCAATAATTTTTCAAGGTCAGGGGAAAATTCTTTGAAGCAATGCGTGAAACACATTACTTCAAAGAGGGGAAAAATGTACACATCTAAAAATGGTCACGGTCAATCGAACCTATTAATTAATTAAATATGAATTATTTAATTAATGTTTCTTAAGTCTTCTACATATAAATAAATTTAATTATTTATTTATATTGTTCATTTTTCTAATTCTTCTAATTTAATTAAATAAATTTATTTATTTAATTAATGCTACCTTCTTCTTAATTAATTAAATAGATTTTACAATCTATTTATATTAATTATCAAAGTTTAAATTCTAAATTTAAATGATTTTCTTCCCTCCACGTTGAATTAAAAGCTTTCAATACTTAATTAAATCATTTTCTAAATTCCCACTCTTCTCACAAAATTAAATATTTGCAATATTTAATTAAAACCTTTTCATATTTCTTTCACACATAATTAAATATTTATTTATTTAATTATGAGAGACACCTTTCAAATTGTCTGTTCATTTTCTGTCTCTGAGAATTCCACCTCTTTTTCGAATTCTCGATCTCTCACCGTTCATTCCAACAGGTTTGAACTCGACCGTCGATCTTGGCCAATCAAATTCCTACCTTCAAAAATCTATAAATATAGCCCTTTCATAAGCTAAAAAGGACCTCGAATCTCACATTTTTCATGTGTAGTTATTATAGTCGCAATCTTAGTAATTCATAACATTTTTAATTCAATAGTTCAATCTTGTAGATGCATATGCATTCATAATAATCTCATTCTCTCAAGTGCCATTTTATAAGTTGTGTTTGCACAACTAAGAGCAAACATATTGAAGCGAATCCTTGGAGATAGAGGACAATGGAATGAATTTGAAGAAGCTGCTGTCAAGAGTTTGCATTTGCTTTATTTATTTAGTTTTCTTCAATCTAATGTTTCATTGGTGTATTAGATTAGATTCAATTTAATTGACACATTCTAACATACACAGTTACTGCTTCACAACACCCATGCATTATTTATCAGATAAAACAGAGTCACCACCTACTTTTCCAAAAGTAGGAAAATGGAAAAAATTGTTTTGATTTGCCCCAGTGGAATCTCCAAAAATGTAAAACTTTGTTGACTCTATAAATGGAATGGCTGAAAACTTTTTGGAATGTGTCCCTAGTGGAATCGCCAAACGATTGGGTCTCAAAAATTCAGGTTTCAACCATGAGAGGTTGCCAAGCTCTCACAACACTTTTGGCCAACATACAAGGCCAATTGATGCAATTGAACCTTCTTCTCTTTAATTTATCACGCTAGACCCGAGGCGTTGTGCCTAGATGTCATTCAATCTCAATGTGAATAAATCTCAGTGATGGTCTGAATGGAGATCAAGATCAAAGTCAGGTGAATCTGTGTGGTCAGTTCTAATCGTCAAATCTATCTGTAATCTCAATTAAATCACACAAAATGAGAGTGCACTTTGATAAATCTAAAATATACTTGATATACTGATTTGAATGACAGAAAGATCTCAAGTTGGAGACAACCAAAAATAAATAATTTTAATTATTTTATCACAACAACTAAACACCAAAAAAAATTCACCAGTTTAAAAAAATTTCTCCATTGATCCTGCTTCAAGAAAGATACTGCCATTATTTACATTCCCCAGTTGTCATTTATGAGAAAATTTAACTCCTACTGTCTAACTACCACCCCCCCACCCCTACAACTGATTTTCAAAATATTTATACAATACATATCTCAAGGGTCGCAGCCCTTCATTTTCCGTTACAACCGTTTGATATTCTTTAGCAGATATTAAAATATTTGATTAAGTTGCCTTATCAGAAAATCAAATATTTAAAACTATAGTTAAGCTTTGATTTTACATTAATAAGTTTCTTCTCTTTTATTTTATCACTTTATGCATTGCTATGAAGTCTCCCTTAATGCCTACTGCTCTACCGCGGTCAAACTATCTACACCCCGTGGTATGGCGGTTATTTGACTTTTCCATACTTCACCCTTTTCATCGCTCTACCACAGGCTTTGTTTGTACACTATGGCGGTTGCGCGGTATTTGAATTTTCATGCTACCTCCTCCTCGCTTCCTTGTTATCACACTACCGCAGTCATTGTTGTACCTAGCTGCGGTATCGTGGTGTCCATGTCGTTGACTGCTAATGGTTTTACCGCGCTAACGCAGACTTCATTGGAGGCCCCTGCAGTATTGTGGTAACCACATTAACTGCTCCATTTGCCACTTACAAACCATCCACCATAGTCACTGCAATCTACTCGGAGACTATTCATGGTACCGCGGTGGCTTCCCCTTCACTATTTGCCAACCGCTACCATGGTCACCGTAGTCTGTGGTTTAACCATGAGCAGTACTGTGGTGGCAATTTAGATGGCTATCAATAACCATCACCACCATACCCCGAGCCACCCTAAAAGGGACCGCGGTATAGCGGTAAAAGGTGTTGTCTTGAGAAAAGTTTAGCGGTATAAGGTATTTAAATGATGATGGATGGGAAAAATGAATTTTTTAAGGAAAATATAGGAAAATAATGGGCTTTAATGGATAAAGACCTTAAGATTCAAAATAGAAATTTTGGGTTCTAACACCATTAACCCTTTTTTCCTACTCGAAAATAATAGTCAAATAGGATACGATGATCATTGATATCCCTCCAATATTTGGCTTGTCCTTATCTAGGGAATTCACTGCTAAGCTAGGTGGATACTTTTCTTTTGATTGGTCACACCTAATTATAAGAACCAAGCACGGATCCAAAATAAAGCTTGTGTCTGAAACTTTGCATTCTGAACATGTTATGGATGAAGCTAAGACAGTCTTTGAGTCCACTCACACCTCCATAACCAAGGAGCAAATGTACTGCACTGAACTTCTCGAAGATGAAGAAATCACAGGGGATCAAACCGAGCAATAATTTATCCAAAGCAAGTTCATCGATTAAGACCCTTTCGGTAATTATCATGCCACTAGACTAGGAACTTATGTCATTTATGATGAAGATCAAGCCATCCCAAAGGTGACACAAGAACCCGAAGGCCTTTTTACGACCAAACTATGGCCACTACATCCCGATGGTGCAAAGTGTGAGATCGGTGTAGAAGCTAAAGTATATTTGACTTCCCAAAATGGGGAGGAAATAATCATGTCCTTCTCACCCCAATTTTCCTCTTCCAGCAACGAGGTTGAATATAAAGGCCTTGTAACAGGTTTGGACCCAGTAGAGCAAATGAATTGGCTTAGAATTTTTGAGCTAATCATTAATCAAGTTCAGAATATCAATACTAAAAAGGATGTTTGTATGAGATATTATGGAGAAAATGTCTGGGACCTAATCAAGAGCTTTGGAACTTTCAATATTCAAGTCATTCCTCAAGATTAGAATGATGATATAAAAATCTTGGCCAAAGTCGGATCCCAATCCAAACTAGCACCCAACCAAATCTACAACCAATGCTCCTTGCGAATAACACTCCAACTCACAATTCCAAATGACGAGCAGAGATGGAAAGTGTTTGACAACAATGAACACATCACATTGATCAGTTGAGAGTTAGGAGAAGTTACTAACCAAGCACAAGCAAGGGTCTCCAAAAGAAATGATAGGTGAGACGTACAAAAAGAACTCCCTAAGTTTCCAAAGAATTTGGTCACTCCCAAAAGTTCCCTTTTTGGAAATACTAGAAATAATAAGAGAAAGATCGTAGCAAATGAAGGTGACTATAAGAATTCTCAAAATAGAGATGCAAATAGTCTTAAAATAAAAAGGAGCATCTTATATCAAAGTAAAGAAAAAACACAAAAATTTTTTGATAGAAAATGAGCAGGTATCGACTTGGTCATATGATAAAATCAAGGGATATGATCCCGACACCATCTTGTCTACGATAGAACTAGAAAGATCAACTGAATTGGCATGCCAAACCAAAAGGCTAGCGAGTCTCAAGATTCAAGCACCGATAAACCTACAGAGGTTGGAAAAGCTAGTCCCAAAGCGAGTCTCCTTCTTAATCGAACCTAACATTTGGATTTTCGGTCTCATCTCGATCTGAAAAGAGAATGGAGGTATCCACCTATGTATCAATTTTGAGGACCTAAACCAAATGCTAGTGAGAATTCATCACCCACCACCCTCTATGGGATCAATCTTAAATGATGTAATAGGTGCAAGTATGTTTTCTCTATTTTATGGTTGTTTAGGCCAAAGGCTGGATGGTAAAGGACTAGCAATAAAATCCAATCAACATAAATCAAAAATCGATTGAAACAAGAAACCTAATAGCTTTAAGAAGGGTTCATTCATAATGATTCAAGCAATACAAGGTTTTTAAATTAGAGAGCATAGAAAGAAAAGCATTGAGGGCCCCCATCAAGTGAATTCACCTTAAATTTATATATGAGCTCAATTAAATGGTTCTACTATGTAAATATGTAATTACTGTAATTATTTTTCCTCTTTGTTCTTTTTGTTCGGTCGGTCTTCCTAATTCATGATATAGCAAGGACTCACATTGTAATATAGAAAATAGCACAAATACTCGAAGAGATGAAAATTATGAAACAAGGTAGAGATGTTAAATATAAGCTACATCTTCGTTATATTTATATACCTCAAAAGGTACAATAGACAAATGGCTCAAAGGCCACACTTTCAGAGGATTATATACTGATATAGTTCTATGCTAGAAAGCCTTTTCCATAATATATACAAAAAGACTAATAGAGTCTCGCAATTAAAGCAGAAAAGAGAGAATTTTTAAGTCTTGGGCAGAAGAAGCAATAGCATCATCATTTGGCACCACCTCATCCTCAGCTACACCAGCTACACCATCCTAAGAGCAGCAACAAGCGAGAACACTAGGTTCCTAAAGTCAGTGTACTAGTCAATGTCATAAAATGGTAGCACATTATATGCTCGAAATAGAAAGTGGCAAGAATGGGTAACCTTCTGGTAGTGGAATTCGCGCGACTGAAGACGAAAGCCGCTCAAGAATAAAAACCATGAGATGACTGCATCCTCTTCAATAAACTTGTGTAGGTTTCTTGTGGTCAGAATCCCTCCATCAAATGTTGCATTTGCGACTACCTCCCTGAGGTCATTCAGGTACTTCTTTGGGAATATTTTTGTCACTAAATAGATGATAAGCGACTTCGGGACTTGAATGTCAAGTAGTGATGCCACAAAATGAGATCAGACATTAGTATTCACTCTATACTTATCCTCATATTCAAGGAAGTCTCGACACAAGACCCATCTCATAGCTATGATGGCCAAAGAATGTTTATTCTTCATCATCCTCCTCAGACGCCTAGTCAAAATGTCACCAAGAAAGTCCATTTGTGGTTTATGTGAGGTCAACCTAATCGAGGTATCCATGCCATCAGATACTATATGACTATCAGGCAGTGACCCTATTCAAAGAGCCTAAACTTGAATAACAAGAAATTTGCAATTACCTAAGGATAAACCAATCACCTAATGTTGATTTCACTAAAAGTTGCCTAAGTATGGTTCTGCTACTGACTAGATGCCTATTTATAGAAGTGGCATGGGTAAGTACGGTAGTTCACATACCATAAGCATGAGGTTAAATGGATACCATGACTAACACTGTACCAAAGCTCGTTCGAAACTCTCACCAAGTTGCATATGTAGGTACGATTTGTTGCATATAGAATCAATCCAGGCTAATTAATTAGCACAAACTATTGGTGGCATTCGGTGGTATCCTTTCCAACCGAACGATGATGTGTCATCCTATTAGGTGCTCCTCAAACCCCAAGAAATTATGCAAATCTATTTGAAGCTTATCGCATACTTTGGTATAATCATTCTGTTCAGGGTATTAATTACCACAGCATACGATGCCTAGCCTACTTTCAAATCACCAGCTCAATTTGCAAGGAAAATCGTGCTATGGGCTAGGTACCTAAGTTCATTATGAATACTTGTCATTTAAAAAAGACAAGTAGTCCACTTCACGCAAACCGAAAGGTTGGTAGTACATGCCAAATTTAATGCAGAAAAAGAAACTGTCATCTACCAATTGAAAAAGTCAAAAAAGCTAAGTATTGCATGCATTTTTTTTAAAGCAAAGAAATATTTTTTACAAGAACTAGACAGAGAATTATCAAAGCCCAGAGCTTCTAAGAGATTAGTAGCAAGTTTTTAGAAATTCAAAGGAAAATGGCATCCATTGTCCCTGAAGTAGCCTAGAACCCATAGATGAATGAGCTTGGTGAAGCATCTCAAAACTTGGCCAAAGCGATAATCACCACACCTATGGTCACAATTTTTTAGCAACATAAGTCCTATGCTACACCCAAAATCCCAAAAAAACTAGATTGGTTTCACACATGGGCAGCCAAGAAGGGCCCACTCAGAGATGCTAATTTAGTAAAGGAGGAGTGGGATAACATTTATGATCCATTCCTCAAGACTAACCCTAAGGGCCTTAGGGAAGATGCTTTCACCAAGATGAAGAACTCCTTTGAAAATCAACTAGCATTCAAGCAATGGCATTGTGGGCGTCCCCAATATATGGTCCCTTATGTGCACCACTGCCCAGAAATAATTCATGAAAGTATTCAGCACTTCAATTCAGTGACCAGTGCCATTGAAGGAAGGAGGTTAAGATTCATGCTAACCATAGAGGCTCTTAGACACATGGTGTGCATTCATGAGGTAGGCACCAGAGAGTGGCCAATGGAGAAATTCAGCTAGAAAAAGGGTTTTGAGCTCTAGAGGACTAGGAGAAGTGCCCTCAAATTTTATAATATTGAGACCGAAAGGTCCTAGGATAGTAATCTACCATTGAAAAATCTAAATCATCATCTTGACTATAAACAAGCAGACATGAAGGATGCCTTCTCCATGATGGCTTTTTTGTTCGGCTTGGACAATGATGAGATCGTGTTTGAATCTCAGTTGGGGCTAAGTTTCTAACTCAGGAGACAGAAGGAGCCTTTCTGGTATGATTTCATAGAAATGATTATCAAAGATATGAAGAAATAGATTGGCAAGTTCGAGATGGTGGGCAAGTTCAGGTATCCTTCTCTTCTTACCTATATGATTCTACATCAAAATCTTGATTTCTTTAGGGAAAACTGGAGTTATCAATTTTCGATGAGAGAAGACATCGAAAGTTGGTTTCAGTGTGGAGTCCCATCCTCTATTCCACCTATGATTATTATGCATTTTTTGAAAATTTCTTGATTTTGATCTTGCACGATCTGAGTGAGGATGGTGATTGCTCTCGCCTATCAGGAAATCAGATTAGCTCAATGCAATCCCTATTCCCAAAGTGTGATTGGTTCCTCAAGGAGGAATTCACATGTGTCCAATTTCATGGCTTTTACGAAGAGTTGATCTAACTCCCTGCATCTATCACCGATCGAGTATTAGCCCTCGAGGTCTTCAAACAAATGGCTATTATGGACTGGAACTTTTGCTTCGACCCGAAGAAGAAGAAGTGGATATTTTTTGAATGCCCCATGAACTACAAAACAATGATCATGGTAAAGAAAAGTTCATTAGAGCTACTTGAGGCTAAGTTGGAACACCTCAGGATGGTTCTTATTTATGATAAATGGGACTATAAACTCGAGGATGATTTGAGAGACACATTTATTAAGGAAAATCATAGCCCTCGACCATACTGGGAAGCGTAGAGAAATCCGCTAGAAGATGATAGAAAAATATAGGTGGACTTGGCACAAATGTCAATAGATAATCAGAAGCCATCATGGCTTGGTTTCTATCTTGTCAAGGGGGAGATAGATAAAAATAGCTGCATAGGTACTACCCTCCGAAATAGCTTGGAAAGGAAACATGGCTGGAAGTTGAAAAAGATAAATGATTTCTAAATCTACCACCAAGAGATTAATAACACTGTCGACCTTTCCAACATTCATCAATTTTCAATATTGATGATAAATTTGATACACTCTCGAACCAAGAACATTCATATTATGATGCAAGTGATGCATTGGAGCTTGACGCTGAGGATTCCCTGCTACACTCTAACAAGGGAAAGCAAAAACACAAAGCACCAACACAGCCTAGCACTATTGTTAGGAGTCTTTGAATGAATACCTTGAGATCAGGGTCCTCACAATCTCGACCCATGACCATGAGGAATCCTGAAGCGATGTAGAAATTGATGAAAGTGGTGGATTTGGAGAACCCATCACCGACAAAAGTACAACACATTAATACCGCTTAGGAAGGTAGTTCACAGGAGGTTGCAGTCAGCCAAGCGTCGAAGATGGAATTATCCACTCAGGTATCTTTCTCTCCCTATCTTCTTGGCTTACAACCTCTTGTTTCTCCCACAATCCCTATGATACCCATCACTCAAAGTATGAGCCCATTCTTCTCTATCCCCTCTGCAATGGTTACGAGAGGTTTCTCCTAGTTTTCTCATATCAAACAAATGGTTTTCACTTCCCCCTGCACTACACCATCATTGGTTTGTGCCCCTTCAGCCACCCCATCTTCCTCATCATCCACATCCATGTCTTCTACCCCATTGATGTCCAATGCCACCATCCCTATTGCATTATTTGAGTTGATTCCAACTCAACCTTCGTACTCATTAGAGACTAGTGCATCTCTATTTCCATCACCATTCCCCATGAGCCCCTTCACACCTTTGTCACCTAGGATTTGGAGTATTCATCCTTTCTCTTTGCTCATGGTTCCCCTTCGGAAGAAGAAATTTTTTGGGCTCACCTACATCTCTTTCCCTTTCGTTGTCCCTCTTGGTGCACCCTTTTCAGGTGAATGAATCAAATCACTGGCTCAATTCTTGTCTTAGAGTGATATGAAGAAGCAAGCTCGAGCTCTCTAAATTTAGAAGAAAAGAGAAAAGGATTCCAAGAGGCCAGTAGAGCCTACAGTCCAGATAGTTTATAACAAGACTCAATAATCATTGCATTTCCCAACCCTACATCCAAATTTTATCAAAACATAGGGACAAATGTAGTTCGATGACTACGACATCCATGCCATCAGACTCAACTTGTGTGTTTCTCGACCACAAGATAAAGTCAAGCTACTTGAGGAGATGCAACGGGTAGTGACTACTAACTTTCTTAAGTTTGGTCATAAATTGAAGAAGGTGGAGGAGGAGCTCAAGGTAATTAAGGCAAGGCTGGAAGTTGCATTGGTTAAGGACAAATCACAAGAAGCTAAAAGGGAGATGCTTGCACAAAATGTGCAGGATAAACATGCTAGCTTGCAAAGGGAGCTCAAGAAACTCCAATCCATGGAGTCTAATTGGATAGCCGAGTTGTGACAAAGGAACTAGGAATTATCTAATAGGTTACCCCAGTCAGAGGGAGAAGTCAAGCAAAATATCAGAGAATTACAACAACTATGTAGTCATCTAGAGAAAATGGTACATGAGAAAGAAGCAAACCAAGCGAGCATAGAAGCTCAATTCCAAGAAGATCTCTAGAAGTTTAGGCTTTCCTTGGAGGAATATTTTGCAGCCCAAAAATAGGCTGAGGAAAGATGGTTGGCTACACAAAAGGATCTGGAACAAATTACGGGGCTAATGTAGGAGATCAAGACAAAAAATGTAGAGATTAATCTCTTGAAGAATATTTTTCAAACTCCTGCTCCATAGACGGACCTCTGCCTATTGGCCTAATGACTATATGCTTCCTACTAGGAGAGAGTCAAGTCTTTGTGCCTGACTCTCTAGCCCACACTCTAATTCATGGTGGAGGCAATAGATTTATGTAGGGAGGTTCACAACATGATTGAATAGCTCCCACAATTCATAGGGGAAAAGGTTCCTGAAGCAGAAAGGTTGCTAGGCAAGCTATACACAATGCCAAGTGAGGACCTGGAACAAGTAGGGATTCAGAGTCGGATGATAGTCGCTGGGGTCACAAAAGAGTTTATTTGATTCCAAGAGGCCACCCTTCATGCTCAATGATGATTGGATACATTAGGGTAGACAATGGATAGCATTTGGGAAAAGCTTTGCCAACTAACTTAGCTGGGTCTACCCTCTTCATTTCTCCTTGATGAATTAGTGGCTACTGTGGAGCAGATTGCTACCAAAATTGAGGAGAGGAAGCAGGACTTATCTATTTTTTAGAGTTTCAGTCAGCCTCCCATCATCGAAGACATTGATATTATAACTCATTGGATCATGTGACTACTTTTTCAACTCGAGGATGGGTTTGAAATATCTACAGTGTTTCCCTTTAAAGACATAATTGACCTGCACAAAGCGCATGAGATAGTGCACACTATATCAACACCTTACGAGGCTGATTGGATTCCCTTGTAGGTCGCCATCTCTAAGCTCTAACCCCAATAACCAATGGATAAGGCTTTGGTTGCAAAACCAAAGAAAATTGGATTCACCTTTCCACAAGAGAAATGCCCCTGGTAGTCACCAAAAGTTGTGGATATTTAATATACACCATTCTCCCTCTAGGTTTTTTTTAAGATATTGCTCAACCTCCAACTAATCTTATGATTTTTAGAGGTTGTCCTAGTAGTCTTTTGGCACTCTCGACTCACTATCGCCACATGTCACCAAAGTGCTTATTGAAGGGGAGCTTCCCTCCCCTTCTCTTTTGGGTCCCAACTGTTAGCCACATAGCCTTCACCATGCGAAATTTTGGTGGGCTCCTCAAGTAGTGTTGATAACAAGGGATTCTGCCACATGTCTCCTCATCAAAGGATGAAGGGGATGAACTACGGGTTGTGAAATTTGGCCATGCGTTCCTTCGACATAGCTACATAATGGAGGAGTAATGCGAATGCCAGGCCACCATGATGTGTCATGTGTTCTAATTATTTTTACTAATGGGTGACACTTGTCTACACGGGAACAGTCAGGACCATTACCATCATTTTTAGGGAATGTATCTGGTTGACAAATGACTAGGTACATGCTCAAGAATCTTTCTATTACAATGGTCATGATGAATCATTATTGTAAGCATCGTGATTCATGATGATAAATATTTTTACAATCCTTCAAGCGGTGGATTCCCTTGGCTATATATATTGCTTCTACTAAAGAATTAGAGAGCTGGTGAGAGAAGTTTTTCTTTTACAAAGTTCTAGGACATAAGTAAATAGTCATTTTGTTGTTAGTTCAAAATATCTATAGAAGAATTAGGGGACACTAGGCCTTTGTTTTGTTAGATATTTGTAAAGACTTACATAATGTTCCCTTGTAATTTGGCCTTTATGTTTCTTAACTATTGATAACACTATATTGTGTTGTTTTTGAATAGTTTGTTTTCAACTTCAATAATTTGAATAGAATGCTGATTTAGAACCATGTCTTCGACTCTAACTATTCATTAAAGCTCTATTCAAATTATTTTATGTCATGAAATGAATTATCTAGGTCTTTCTCTTTAATAAGTTGTTATTTCAGACATAGCAGATTGTTGAGTGGGCCCTTGGATCGCATCCACAAGATAGATCTATTGTGTCTTACATCTAAACCTTGGCACATCACCCTAGTTAGATTCTTTTATTTTATATTTGATTTTGTTTCACATTCAAAATCCCAGTTATAGAAGAGCTGACTTCTTTAAAATCCGAAGGTTTCTCAGTTTAGTGCAATAGGTTCCCCCTTTAGCTGAGTTTCCTACAAAGGGTTGTCACCTTTTCAATTTTTGGCATCAAAATTAGGCACTAATATGAGCACTTTAGCCACAATCTCACCTTCTTTCATAATTCCACTAACACACCTAATACCCATCACTAATTCATTTACCTTCTGCATGAAAGCAACAATGTTTTCATCATCACTCATCTTCAAGTTCTCCCATTTGCCTTTCAGACTTGTTAGCTTTGGAATCTTCACTTGTGCATCTCCTTCATGCAATGTTTCTAATTCATTCTATATCTCATGTGTTGTCTTCAAACATATCACATTTTTCATCTATGAATCTATCAAAGCACTTAGCAATGCTTCTATAGCCCTGATGTTAGTTTCAACTTCTTTGATCTCATCAGGACTAGTGGGACTATTCTGAGGAATATTATATATGTTCTTTGTAATCTTCTAGAAGGTTTCACCAATGCACTTCAAATGACACTCCATTTTGACCTTCCATAGAGAGTAATTTTTACCATCAAATCTGGGACTATACTTCTTGTATGATGCCATCTTGGATCACCTCAAGCTATTAAACTTCTTCAGAGGAACCTACTTTGATACCAATTGTTGGAAAAACAAGGATAGACAACTGAGGGGGGGCGGGTGAATGAGTTGCTAGAGAATCTAAACTTATTCAACCTTAATCAACCTTTAATCTCATATTTGATAATTAATAGTGAAATCATAAATCAACAACACATTAGAAAAACATGAACACCAATATTTTATACGTGGAAACCCTTTTAGAGGAAAAAAAACGGTGGATTTTAGTCCACAAGATTATACCCTGTTAGAAGTATAATGAAAAATGAATAAGGAATGCACATGCATTTAGGAACACTGCCTAGAGCTCACTGCTCAAAAGGGAAGGCTCACTTCCTTACATAAAACAATCAGATTAAATCCATCTGATGAGGTTGAACTAAGAAATTAGCTTCTACAAAATATTGATGATAGTTTGAAATCGAATGATCTAATCTTTATCACACATTTTGCATTCAAAATTCATATACATTCACTGAGCACACATCAAAAAGAGGAAATAATCGCTCTTATATATCTGCTACATGAATTTTCATCAACAACTTTGTTGGCCATGAGTAAAAGAATAAATTACAAACTATCAGCCCAATCCATGAACAAATTTGAATGTGCACCAACCTAAGTCAGTCACAACATAATGATGATCTAAATCAACATCCTCAAACACACCAAATAATACAAAATTAACTCATAAGGATCCGCAACACACTACCACCATCATGTCCGCCAAGAACATGAAAAACTTTGAACACACAAAGAGAAATCTTTGATCACAATCACACCGATCAACACAGATGTACCATATTGATAGACCATGATCTAGAAACATCACTGAATGTCTCAAGAGCATACACAACAACTTAATTTACTATGAATGCATTATCTTCTTCCAAAAACACATGCTATAGTAACAAAATAATTGTAGGAACTCGGAAACTCATAACTCACTCCAATCTTGATGTGTACCACTGAAACTTCCAGAAAACATACTAGATAGGATCAACAACAAACCCTTTAATGCACGACCTTTGATTATCAACAGACACAAATTTCCACCATTCTGATCATCATAGATTCACAGACTACCAGTGACATATTTATTCTAATTTTCTCAATATCCTTGACATATACAATTACAACCACAACATCCAACAGTCTCCACTTCTTCAAGGCTTGAAATATGGCATAAAACTCCTGATCATATACTGAAAAATTTTTCCTTGCATCATTCAACTTCTCACTGAAACAAGCCATTGGTCTTCCTTCTTGACTTAATACTACTCCAATTGCATTTTCACTAGCATCACAGTATACCTAAAATACCTTACAAAATTCTTGTAAATCCACCATAGGTCTCTCAGTCACCTTCTATTTTAATGACTCAAAAATTTTGTCTGCTCCAGATGCCCATCTAAAATCTTTCCGATCTCCTCTCATTTTTTCTGTTAGAGGAATGGAAATAGAACTAAAATTCCTAATGAGATTTTGGTAGAAACTAGCCAATCCATGAAATGATCTTACCTCTCCAATGGTCTTAGATGTAGACCATTCAATAATAGCTCTTACCTTCTTAGGATCCATCTTCAATCCATCCATTGATATCACAAATCCCAGATATACCAATTCTTCCTTCATAAAACTACACTTCTTAATGTTTATCAACAACTTCTCTTCTCTCAACCTCTGCAAAACTTGTCTTCTATGCAACAAATTTTCTTCCCTAGTCTTACTGAAAATCAAGATTTCATCCAAATAGACAATTACAAACTTACCCAATAATTTCCTTAATACTTCATTCATCAACCTCATGAAATTACTTGGTGCATTTTTCAGTCCAAAAGGCATCACCAACCACTCGTGCAATCCTTCATTTGTCTTGAATGTTGTCTTCCACCCATCCCCTTCTCTGATTTTGATCTGATGATATCTAATCTTCAAATCTATCTTTTTAAAGTACTTAGCTCCACTCAAACAATCCATAATGTCATCCATCCTAGGCAAAGGAAATCTATAATTCATTGTGATCTTGTTTATTGCTCTAGAGTCTATATGCATCCTCCAGTATCCATCCTTCTTAGGTGCTAGCACTACAGGTATTGCACAAGGGCTTAAAATTTCTCTGATCAAACCTTTTCTCAACAGCTCCCCTTGTCTATTCAATTCTTTATTCTCTTCCGGTGGCATTCAATGTGCTACCTTATTAGGTAAAATTGCTAGTAGGAATCAGATCCATGCAATGACTAATACTCCTTACAGGTGGCAATCCATTAGGTACATTATCTAAAATGATAGCTTCATATTCTACCATCAATTCCTTTATCTCCTCAAGTTGTCCTTCTACATGCTTCAAGTCTTCCACCTTCTTAGGCACCAAGGAATAAAAAAATTTCTCATGTCTCAGTCCATCAAAAAATCTCCTTCCATCAACCAAAAAAATTCTAGCATTCGTACAAACTTCAACTTTAGGAACATCCTCCAAGGGTAACAAAATCTGATTCATCCCATTAGCAACAATAGTGTATATATTCTTCTTTCTGTCATGAATAGGTTTTCTTTCATACTGCCAAGGTCTTCCCAACAAAATATGGCATACATCCATAGGCATGATACCACAAAAAACTTCATCATGATAATTTCCTATCTTCAATTTCACCAAGCATTGTTCACTTACCAGTATCTTATGCTCATATTGAATCCAAGCTATCTGATAGGGCTTCGGGTGTTTCAATATTTCCAACCTCAATTTGGTCACCATTTCTTCAAAATCCAGGTTCTTCGAGCTTCCATTGTCAATGATTACTTTACAAAATTTATCAACTACCTTGCATCTAGTCCAAAATAAATTATTTCTCTGCAATGGTTCCTTCTCCAATTCACTTTGATGCAATACTCTCCTATTCACCAACACTTCTCCTTCTTCTGGTTGATTAGGTGATACAACATGATTCTCCTCAATAAAGTTTTTTATTCTATTGTTCTCAATCTTTCTACTTGTCTCTCCATATTTTCATTCGAAGGCTCTATGTCCTTCTCCACCACATTTGAAAAAAATTCCCTTGAATACTCGTTTCTCCTATCCTCTATCATCTTTTCTATATCCTTCATTTCGATAACCACCATAGCCTCCTCTTCAGTATGAGTTTCCATCACCTCTTCAATATGAATTCCCATTCTTACTGATCTCCTTATCCTTGTTTTGATCTAGAAAAGATTCACTTCCTCCTCTAATAAAAATTCTTCCTCTCTAAAATCTTCTGCCTCTTCCTCTCTATCTTTGCTTATGTCTTTTATTTAGCTTCTCTTATGCTTTTAGTTCACATTGATATGGTTCTCCCACACTCAACACCTTAATTAGACTAATCTCATCTTGTATAGATGACCTCAAACCATTTACATTTATGGCTACTTGCTCAATCTCAACCTGTGAATGTCCAGAACCAATGTTCAACTTATAGAACTCCTTAGTATACTTTGTCACACTTGATTCCTTTTGTTTTAGATTCTGCAAATTCTTGAACAAACTGATCTAATAGTTAGTAGGCATGAACTTTTTCTTTAGCTTATTCACCATCAGATCCCATGATCTTATCTTCTCCTTTCCTTTTCTTTTCCTATCTATCTACAAATGTTCCCACCAAAGGGAGGCATGTCCTTTCAAATTTGTACAAGAAAATTTCACCTTCCTATCTTCTGGGGTACCTTCAAAATCAAAGTACTTTTCCATCTTTATTATCCAATATAGAAATTCATTTGAATCCAACTTACCCTTATAATTTGGCGGATTGAAATGTGGTTTAGTGTTTACTTTGGTTAGGGATCTTATGAACCTTTCTTCTCCCTGATCAAGGCTAGGTTGCTCTTCTCTTGCAACTTCTTCTTATTCTTCTACTTCTTCATCACTAACATCATCAATTTTTCAACCTCTCCTTTAGGCTGTTTCGACTCCTTCCAGTCTAGCAACAATTCTTCTCAACATCTCCATTACAATTGGGTCTGCATTTCCATGCGCTCCATTTCCTCTACCATTCCTTCTTCCCGCCATCTTTACACAAGTCTTTTGCAGCTGTAGGTTGGATCCTCATTTTTCCACCCCACAACAAATATTCAACAAGGCTGCACAAACTCTAATGATATCACAAGGAAAAAATCTCGCTCTGATACCTATCTAGTGGCAATTACAGTAGGAGGGTCCTCAAAGAGAACAGTTTGGGCCGTGCAGCTAGAGTAACACAACAAAATAAACACAAAATTTGGAGGCAAATATAGGTAAATGCATTCTTATTATCATGACATTCCATTACAAATAGTCGGCCACATCCAGGAGTACAAATTCGACACATAGGCTTTCTTACAATATGTTCAAAATATAGTGCTCATACATGTGAGCAAAAATATTATAGATTGAATTCTATATACATCCTAATCTACTTGGTTGTTATTCACTGCCATCCTCATGATTCATTATAAGCTTTATATCATATCCAAAGATTGAGAAACATTCGCATTGGCCAAAGATCATTTTAATATATGATAAAGAAAAAGTAACGTGTGCAAGAACATGTCGGCCTCAAATTTGAAATTCTTCCATGGTATATGTGCATGATGAAGTGTGGACCTAAAATCAAGGTTGGGGAAACTCCACCGAACAATAAGAAACACACCATGAGGATCTACAAGTTACGGGAAGGATCCATGATCGATCAAACTAGTCATTAGGTTTTGAAGTTATTCTAGGGTTGGTTCCAAAAACTGTCACTCAATCTAGAAGCCATAACTTTCCAGAAAAAGATTCTATCGAGCTGAAAACTTGGAGTGCATGTCCATGATGAAACAGTAGGTACGCAAGATCTAGTGAGCAAACATCAAGAAATACTTGATCTCCCAATTTGAACAAGAACAAGAACAAAACTGAATGAAAATATTTTTTGTTGATGCAACATTACCAAGAACCAAGGATGCTCTTGAATCAAGATTGTGGGTAGTAAGGTGTTGAAAAGCGGTGTTGAATATGAAAGGTCTCCAAGAACTTCTTCACATCATTATTTTTAAATGGTGTTCCATTGTCTAAAACTAATGTGTAAGGGAGTCCAAAGCGAGTGATGATGTGTTCCAATAAGAAATGACATATCACATCAATAGTTGTGGATCGGAGAGGAAGATATTCTACCCATTTTGTGAAATAATCAGTTGTAGTAATGATAAATGTATGTCCAATGGAAGATGGCAGTGATTTTTTTCCAATGGGATCCAACCCCCATATAGAGAACAACCAAATAGGGATTTTGGCACGAAGCTCAAAAGCAGGAGAATGAATCAAATTTCTATGTTCTTGAAATTTATGACATCGCTTAACATGCACATAACAATATTTTTCCATATTTTTTTAGTAATAGGGCCCATACAAAGGAGTTTTTACACTAAGGTTTTTCCTCCAAAATTACCTCCACAAGTGCCTACATGAGCCTATTTGAGGGCTATATGGGTTTCAAAATTTTGAAGACAACGAAGGAGAATGCCATCAAAGGATATTCTATACAACACATTGGTGAGGATTATGTACTTGGTTGCAAGATTTTTTAGATGAGTTCGGGTGTTTTTTGTTGTAGGTTTAGGAATAGTACCATCTTTTAGATAATTATATATGGAATCATACCATTCACTTGAGTTATCTTGAATTTGTAATGAATGTGGCATCAAATTTATCACTAATGGAGGGTTCCATGATTGGGTGGATGGTAAACATGACGTTTTCAGAAGGATCCAAAGGGGATATGAGAGAAGCTGCACTTTCCATCGCATCCACATGTTGATTATCTTTTCGGTGGATGTTATCAATGGTGAATGATTCAATCTGTGCTAACAAAGTCAATAAGAGATCCTTATATTGCAATAATTTTTCATGATTAGCTTGGTAGAGATCATTTATGTTTTGATCACTAATTATGAATCACCAAAGATCTTAATATCTTGAACACCCATGAGTAAAGTAGCACACAATTTGTCAATTAACACTTCATATTCAACTGTGTTATTTGTACAGAGGAAATTTAAGAGATACGATAAGGGAATAAGATTTCCTATAGGTGGAATTAAGATAACTCCAACACCAGAGCCTATTCTACACTTGGATCCATTTAAATATAATTCCCATGTAGGAAGTTCTATTGTCAACACACTATCATCAGGAAAGGAATCATCACTAGGGTGGGCTAAAGGATAAGGAGCATCAACTAAGTGGTCGGTTATGGATTTTCCTTTGATTGATTTTTGTGAAACAAACTTAAGTTCAAAATTCCATTAACAACATTACCCATTTAGTGAGACGTTCAGATAAGTTAGTTTTATTGAAAAGATATTTGAGAGGATCAAATTTTTTCTTGACTTGTATTTCTGCATTTAGTAAATAATGTCACAACTTACTAGTAGTGAATACTAGAGCCAAACATTTCTTTTCAATTTTTTTGTATCATGTTTCATAATCTTTTAGGGTTTGACTAATGTAATAAACAATATTCTCTTTTTTGTTGTCATCTTGTTGAGCCAACAGTGCGACAAGAGCATGGGCAGAAGTAGCTATATAAAGGATGAATGGTTTGTTTGGTATAGCGGGTTATCAAATGGGTGGAGTTGCAAGATATTCTTTCAAGCTCTTGAAGGCCTATTTATAATCTTCATTCCAATAAAAATGTACATCCTTTTCGAGGAGGTGTGTAAAAGGCAACATTCAATTAGCTAAGGAGGTGAAAAAATGATAGATGGCTTGAATCCTTCCTTGTAATGTGCATAATTGGGAAATATTGTGAGGAGGTGGCATGTTAATTATAGCATCAATTTTCTTCGTATCCACCTCAATGCCTCGATGAGATATGATAAAACCCAAAAAAAATCCACTATCTACTACGAAGACACACTTTTTTTGGATTTAAGTGCATGTTGTATTTATGCATCCTTTCAAAGATTTGTTGAAGGAAATTCACATTATCTTGGCACATTAAGGATTTGGCTAGAATGTCATAAACATAATTCTCCAATATTTTGTGTATGTAATCATGAAATATCAATTTCATTTCTTGTTGATAAGTAGCCCCTACATTCTTTAATCCAAAAGGAATTGTAACCCAACAAAATGTTCCCCTGGGGGAGTTGAATGGAATTTTGTATTGATCTTGTGGGTTAATAAATATTTGATTATATCTAGAAAATTGATGGACATAAAGGACAACAAAGCATTTCCAATAGTTGAATCCACTATCATGTCA
Organism: Sequoiadendron giganteum; assembly: GCA_007115665.2. Classification (NCBI taxonomy): domain Eukaryota; kingdom Viridiplantae; phylum Streptophyta; class Pinopsida; order Cupressales; family Cupressaceae; genus Sequoiadendron; species Sequoiadendron giganteum. The sequence continues at coordinate 18,885,243 of CM021106.1, read as the reverse complement.
ATGTTAGGAAGAGGAAAATCATCCTTTAAAGAGGCTTTATTCAAGTCATAAAAAATTGTGCATATCCTAACATGATTATTAGGTTTAGCAACTGTGACAATGTTTGATATCCAAGGAGAATAATCAATAGGTTGAATGAAACCTACGCCAAGGATTTTTTCAAGTTCTCCTTTAACATGCAAGGCTATTTTAGGGTTCATCTTTCGTATCTTTTGGTGAACAGGCTTAGCGTTTTCAGCAAGAACAATATTATGGGTCACTATCATCAGATCTATTCCTAGAATATTTGAATATTTCCAAGCAAACAGTTTACGAAAGGCATGAAGCAAGGTTGCAAGATCCTCTTGTTCTTCATCATCAAGGCACTTCCCAATTTCAATGACATTTTCTTTATCATCTATCTATTGGTATATCAATGGTATCCCCTAAGGGGAGCACATTTGACTTAGGAAAATCTAGATCATAAGGTTACATGCTTGTGGGTGTCTCATTGGTATCAATAATGTTTAGCTCAGTACTTATCATAACACAAGATGAATGTATCTTGGGAACATATATCTTATTAGAAGAACCTAAAATTTATTTCAAAGCTTCATCATTGTTGACATATTCCAATTATGGTAGTGAATAGATATCAAGGAGTTTGGGATGTTTGAGTGTGAGATTGATTCTTGGTTTACATGGGATGGTGTTGATGTTGAATGATGGGTAGTGATTTTCCTTTGTTGTCTTAGAAAAATAAAACCCTAAACTGGTCTTAGTCTCTTGTGTATTAGGTTCAATGGGAACTCGAATGCCTTGTTCATTTTTTCCACACCCTTTACCATTATATCCTAATTTTTTCACAAGTTCATAACTGCATCCATAAAGTATTTCCATTTCCTGTGGGTTGGGTGGTTGTTGGTAATCTATCTCATCAAATAAATTTGTATAGATTGTGTTTTCTTCCAAAGTAGATGAAGTAGAAGTGTGGGAAGGTTCTTCTTCATTCTGAGTAAACAAGACTATTGGTTGTTCTTATTTTTTATCCTCTTTCCATGTGATTATATACTCGCCCATAAATGAAGGTGTGAATTCTAATGATCCCCAATCATCACCAAGTAATTTATACATTGATTCATCTATGTCTTGTTGGTTGGTTTCAGGATGTGCTATGTTGGAAGTTTGAATCAATGTGCTGAGAGGAATTGTTCCCTTTTTAAGTTGTAATCAACCTTCAGGCTCAGGATCTATGCCAATTTGATAAACTTTGTTATTATAGACATATTTCATTTTTTGATGAAGGGTCGAAGGTACCACGTGCATCTCATGAATCCATGGTCTTCCCAATAGAATATTATAGGAAAGGTCATAGGGAATGACATGAATAGGAGCTTACAAAGTAACCATTCTAACGGTAATAGGTTGAGTGATGACACCTAATAGTTGCTTTGTGATATTGTCAAATCCTCTAATAGATAGGGAATCAAATTTTATTTATGATTTATCCACACATAATCTATCAAGAAGCTTCACACCACACATTAAGGGAAGATCCATTGTCAACAAGGGTTCGTTTGATGCCTATCCAATCATATTGGGCTATGATCATAAAGGCTTAATTTTTCTTCCTTAATTATAATGGAGGGATCTCATGTTGATAGAAGGTAATGTCTACATTAACTATATTCATTCCTTGTATTAGAGATGCCACATCATTTGCATTTGTACCAGGAGGAACCACTATTTGTTGCAATGTTGTTTAGAGCATAGAATGATATTTTGGGGACTTAGTCCCACTAGGGGTTTTTGAGGTGGGATTTTTGAAACTTGATTGATTTGAATGTTTTTTGTCGAGACTTGTATGATTTCTTGGTGGAAGTAAACCTCAAGGTACAAAATAATGAGTCTTAGGGGCATATAAATGCTGTTTTAGGGGATGATTCATGCAAAGATGTCTAAAGTAGGACCAAATCAGGCACAAAACTGTCTCTTTCTTCAAGAGTATAATTTTTTGTGACACAATATGTGGGTGATACCACAAATCTAGTTTATAATTTCTAAGAGGAGCTATTTTTTGCTGAAATCACATATTTTAAGAAAATATAATGATTTAAGCCTTATAAAGTTCCATTTTAAGGATTTCAATTGAAGAGGGTTTGATAAAACCACCTTACATCAAAACCCCTTGGATAGAACCTCACTAGTTTTAAACCATGCCTATAAATGAGTCTCCTTTACACCTATCAAAATGCTAATAAAAAATCACTTTTGATTTACCTTTTGGGGGATCAAATGAATTCATTTCAAATTTATTTCAAATAATTATGGTATTCCTTGGAACGAGCTATCCAATGAAAATAATTTTAATATGTTTTGGTTTTATTGTGAATTTAATTTTTTAGTGTTATTAAACATAGGTTTTTCATCAAAAATGAAGGTCTTTATTCTGCACATGTGGAAAAATAACAGATTATCTAAAAAAAAATTGAAAAATATGGGTGCACTAGATATTGATGTCCTTGATCCAACAAAAAATAAAATTGAATTTCGATATATAAAAAAAATGTTACACATTATACGGTCGCGCTATGTCTGAATTTTAATTGGTTTGACTTTGAAACTTGATTAATGAAAAAATATTCATTAAAAAACTATCTAACCAAGTGGAAGGAACTAGATATCGGAGTTACAAATCTAAATTCAAAATAATTATAATTTTATCCTTCATGGAAAAAAAATTATGTGTTATACGATGTGTGTCACTTTTTTAAAATGTTGTTTTCTGAAAAAAACTAGTTTTCGTGGGAGATGGAAAAAGAAGTGCAATCTGATTCCAAAATTTTTGAAGAACTGCAATCTGATTCCAAAAATTTTGAAAAAAATAATTTTAGAATCTATAGACAAAATTTGATGAGACTCTAGTTTTCATCATCTTCAAATTCCTCACGGTTTAGCCACTATAGGTGCTCGAATGTGAAGATTTAGTTAAAAATAGTAATTCCAGTGTTTAGTTTGGCCAAAAATTGTAAACCACTATTGTGGGATCACCCATGTGTGTGTGCATTACAAATAGCAAGAATGCCAATTTCTTGACATTATCGCCAATAATGAGTAAACTTGTTCAAAGTGGTGAAACACAGTGTTAATGCTTCTTAGAAAAACAATGTTTGTCTATAAAACAGTTCCTTTCATTACATTACATTCCTAAGGTCTAAATAACAAAATCTTGTAAAGACATTAATACTATTTTATAAAATTCTAAGATGCAAAACATTGGGTTTTACAAAACCCACAACCCACTTAAAGTTTATAGTTTGAAAAAAATTTACAAACAAAAACCCTCATAACATTTTAAACCCCTTTACAACTAACAACCCAAATGATTAGAAACCCCTCAGCTCACTTTTTTTAGTCTCCCCTTGCTCTCCAACCTTTCACTTGCAACAACACTCCCCAACCTTTCCCTTTCAACCTGTAGAATGAAAGAGCAAAATACACAGTGTCAACAGTTGTTGGAAACAATTGGTGTTTATAAAACAGTCACATTTCATTACATTCCTATGGTTTTAATAAGAAAATATTTTGAAGACATTCATTTGTTTTCTAAGATTCTAGGTTCTCAATACTCTGAGAAACCTACAACCCACAACAACAATGCACCTATATGCATACAAAAATTCATGAAACAATACATAAAAACATTCAACATTGCATATAGTTGGTTAGAAACCCCTCACCTCAAGTTGGTTGGTCGTCTCCCTTGCCTGCAATGTGCCTTTTCTCTCCAACATTTTGATTTCAACTTGTAGAATGAGAAAACCCAAAGCACAATGTGTTTTCCAAGAATAGTGCTCATTCTATTTAAACCACATGTCTTAATCACAGCCCTTCCTACATGTAATAAATAGCTTCTCACACAAGGAAAACAAACGTCGACATAATTCAGCGATAGGACACCTCCTTGCTTCCCTCGTCGTGGTGTTTCCTTTCGTTGTCGGTTCTGTCACTTCTATCATCTGTTTGGCAAGCCCAACACTATGCCATCTCTTCATGTTATGTATGTTACCATGTATTTCACTATGTATGTTTTCATGCATTTTTGTATGTACATATAGGTGTTTTTTGTCTAGGAGTTAGCCGACTCCCTTTTTCACTTTCTAAATTAAACAATCACTTTAATTGTTTAATTATCCTTTAATCTCTCAACATTGTCCCTTATTAAATGATAAATAAAACATTTAATTTATTTATCTAAATCTCACTTGTGCATTCCTTTAATAACTAGCAATCAAACCTTGGTGTGCAATGGGTACATCAAAGACTTGTGGAAGGACAAAAAAGAAAAAAGCGTGGTTTATTTTTGGTATACAATTGTTTAGTACATGAGATCAATTGATAGGTCATTTAGAAAGTTAGTAAATGTATTTTGAAAATTATTATATTATAAAAGTATATATTTGATATCTATGTATATTTATTATTTGATAATATATTTATTTATAATGATACAATTTATATCATAATTTTTTTTTTATATAATAATAAATGTTGTAGACACTAAAAATCATCCTTTGTCCGTGAACACTATTTTTCTTCGTCAACCCTCTTTTCTTCCCTAATAATTAAATAATTTGAATTATTTAATTATTGACTAAGGTCATGTTTCTTCTATTAATTAAATAATTTTAATTATTTAATTAATGCATCCCTTGTTTGTTATTTCTTCCTTTTGATTAATTTATATATTTAATTACGTCACTAATGTCCTCTTTCCTCTATGTTAAAATAAATTTGTATTTATTTAAAAATTATCATGTTCTACATTAATTAAATAATTATTCTAATTATTTAATTATTCATTATCCTCTTCTTCTATAAATTAAATAAATTTTATTTATTTAATGACGTGCTAATTTGTCCTTTTCTCCCACTTTTAAATTAAATCATTATTTAATTGAAAATTCAAGTTTCCCTCTTCTTTATAATTAAATAATTATTTTAATTATTTAATTATTCACTTTCCCACCTAAAATTATATAATTTTATTATTATTTAAGTGTCTCCTATAGCTTACCGACCTCTTTATCTATTCCATTCTTATCTCTTCATGTCTCAAATAATTTCCACCCTTGGTTGAATTATTTTTAATTTAATCTACACCATCCATCCTTAACCTAGTCCTATATTTGCCCTAATTTAGCCCTAACCCTATTGTGTACTACAACTTTTAATCTTGGCCATTGATTGTTATATCTTATTGCCTTTCAATCCTAGCCCTTCATTCACATTTTGTTTTCTATAAAAGAGACCTATCATTGTCATTTCAACCTGGACGTAAACTATTTTTGTTCAAGGAGACAAGTACAATCTTCAATATTTTCCTATCATTATCATTAGGCTTATTGTTGCATACTCAAATTTGAAGGAAATCAAGCATAATAAGCAAGATGGAGAATGACAATGGAGGTGAATCAACTATGGCATATAAAAATTGGTAATATTGCTTCACTATTTTGTGTTTCTATGTTAGTTTATGCATCATTGTTGGTTTAGGGATCTAGGGTTTGAGTTTTGATTATTTATGACCTTAACCTTGATTTTTCCTTATTCTAAATTGGTGAAACTAACGTGAACTAACCAGATTTGAGAGAATTCTTGAGAAATTTTGAATTTTAGGTCTGCAACAAACTGTAAGGCCAAACACTGCATTTGATTTATAGAGCGCCACATTTGTGGTATGGCACAACACATTTGCCAAGTCTTGCAAAGCATTTGTAAAATCCAGAGCACTATAGTTGCTGTCCCAAGAGCCACATTTGTCTAGATATAAGGGAAATCATTTATTAGCTTATTTTTAGGATTTTGTGTCATTTCTTAGTTTTCTAGTTTCTATTTTCATATCTTAACATCATAATTGTATCATATCTATTTCAATTTTTTCCAAATTTTATCAGATTTGATTTATTTGCATATTTTAGGTTTTTGTGATGCATCTAATTAGGGATTCACCAAATTTTCTTTTGACTGTGAATTGTAGTTGGCATCTCAAATGTTGCAGTCACTGGTTAGTTCATTGCAACAGTTTCAGAGTAGTGAGCCACATTTGTGACTTTCTACACCACATTTGCCTATTTTTCTTAATTCAGGTTTTAATTGGGAATTTTTTAGTTTATGCTTGTCCATTTAGTAGATTAGGGGTTTTTCTATTATTGATTTCTGATTGGCAGTGTGTGGCTTAGGTTTGGAGGAGACATTTTCCTTTGAAATTGCTAACTTATCTTTTGCAGGATTGTTGCTTATTCTTATTTAAGATAGGAACCTTTTGATTTTGATAAGGAAATGTCTTTTGGTTAGACACACTCATTAGGCTAAAAATAACTATTTTTACACTCATTGGTTAAAAACAACATAAATTTCATTCACATTCATTCATCTAAAAATAATAACAACTTGTATCTTTTCACTCATTGGGCTAAAAAGAACAACTTGCATTTTCTCACTCATTGGGCTAAAAAGAACAAAAAACTTGCATCAAGTGTCTTTGCAATTGTCACATTTTATTTTGGAGATTAAAAAGAATTATTTCTCTTCTTGTTTTGTGATATTGTACTTGCTTTGAGGTGTGTATGCTCTTCCCTCATACCTTGAGTGATTTTGGGAATCAAAAACACTTCTTAACATTTGCATTGTCACACCACACATATGGTTTTTCAAAGACCTTAAAATGAACTCTTTCTATTGTGAGTAAGTACATCTATATGCGCTCTCCTCACATATTTGTATGAACTTGGAGATCAAAAACATTATAATTTTCTTGCTTTTGTTACCCCATTAGATAGGGCCTGCCTTTAAGAAACATTCATACGCAAAAATCATTAGTGACCCAAAGAAATTTTTCCATCAGGACGCTATATAAAAGGGTAAGATGAAATTCAAGCATGAACTACCATTATCCTTCACCGTATAGTGCCTCTATGAAAGTGCAATCGACCCACGCTTACATGAGGTATTTCTAGTACCACTAGTAGGATTGGTTAAAGCCTTAAGTGGCTTGTTGGATACTCACAAGGTGGCAAGTCCCCAAGCAATGAATAAAAGACAAAATAATTAGAGGCCCACCCTTATTGATTGAGTTTTTGCATCATTCTCAATGTAGGGGATGCACATAGCACCCTGAATATTTTACACTCACCATATGCCTCCCTTCAGATGAGATGGAAGTCCTCGATGTTGTACTTTATGTTATCCTTCTGTTCTAGGAGGCCTCTAGCCATACTTTCTTGCAGTACAAGAGTGAAAATACTTTTGTAAAGGTATCCCTCCACTCACGTCAAAGGAGATTCCAAGTTTTTTGCTTGAGAGTGTTGCCATTAGCCATTGAAATTACAGTATTAAAGTGTTTTATGTGTATCAATTGTCTTCAAATTGTATTAGACCCATGGAAATTGGGTTGAATAACCCTAGAACATACACATTACGATCTCAAAATTTTGACATTTAGACAGCCAAGACATTATTTTCAAATTGTTTATTATGTTTTTCCATCACATTTCACAAAAACCAAAAATGAAAAATCAAACATAAACACTCAAACTATGGAAAAATACTCTATTCACCGCATTTGTAGACTGTAAACCACAATTGATTCTTAGAACACCACATCTATTGAAATCCAGTGCACTGCATTTGCATCTTAGAACAATCTATTGATAGGTTGTGCACCGCATTTTCTAGTTAATGAAAAATTTAGGGAATTTTGGTGTAGTCCTATTTTTGATAATTTTTTTACTATAATCTTCTTATTAGACCATAGACTTGCCAATCTCATATTTGTCATTTCATTCCATTAATTTAGCTTTTTATTACATTAGTTGCATACATTATAGGTTAAAATTTAGGTCTCATTAGATTGCATACACTTTTGCATACCTTAGATTAGGAAATTTATTAGACTTTTGATCATACCATAGTCAAAAATTTAGATTGTCTTAACCTTCTCTTTTCATCAATCAAGTCCTTGTCCTTTAAGTTTGTATTTTAAACTCATAAGTCTAATTTGAGGTCACTTTTTCAATCATCATCACTTTAGTATTAGTCTCCTTTAAGGTCTTGAAAATCAAGTTTTTTACTTTGGACTATCTTAGTTTGGTTAGTAACCTCCTTGTAGGTCAACCAAAAGTGCTTATTCTTCATACCATAACATTAGTCATACCACACCTTTCATTTCAACATCAAATTTACATTACACTTGCAAACTTTAGTCATAGAACTACCATAGATTTTGATCATTGTGACATTACTACATCTCAATTTTGATTATTGTCACTTTGTATCTTTAATGTTGGTGCATAGTCATTTTGCATCCTTAAACATTGAAAATACTAGAAACATAATCTATCTGCATACCCTAGTCTTAGTTTGATCCTTGCATTGAAATTCATATCCATTCATCATATTGGAAATTATTTATGGTAAACAAGATTAAAAAGGAAGAGAAAATAAATGGACTTCATCCAAGAAGAAGATGACTTTTCAGTCAGACTAGCAACATGAATTTTAGATCCTCTTCCAATGAAGCACCTAGAACACAATCATCATTTCACAATCCTTTCAAAAAATTCATGATCAAAGAAAAAAATACCTATAATTGAGGAAGAGGTTGAGGCAGTATCCCAAGATCCCAAAGTAGCATAATTTATGGATGAAATAGTGGCACAAAACCCACAATGATTTCTATCCAAGTTATTGCATAGTGGATCTAAACTTCCCCATGGATTTGATGTCAATACACTTCAAGCAATGAAACTACACAAATCCAAGGACATGATGTATCCATTCCTAAATGAACTATCTCGTAAATAAATTCTACCATGCCATAAGGAGGAACAACACACAATACCACAATAACCAATGCCACTCCTCTACTTGGGACAATAAATTCACAAGCCATAACACAACCGTTTGGAAACACATTCAATCCATTTGGTTCGTAATCTAATGTCATGGGTGCATCATCACTCAACCCCTTTTTAGTGGGTAGAAACAAAATACGAAAGATTCAAATTCATGGACCTAAACCATAAACAAACAATTCAAACACCAACACATCACAAGGTCCTAATTCAAGCATTCCACAATAAAGAAACACACAAGGGCCTTTCCAATAATATAGCAACCAAATCATACAAGGTCAAACTATTTCAATCCTATATCAATCGCAATTCAAAATGAACACCTCCCACATACCTCAAATCCCAACTTTCATGCCACATATTTGAAAATCAAATTCAAACTTTCACCTCTCATATCCAAACACAAAAATTCCATCTTTCACTCACAATATTCCAAACCAAAACACATCAATCAACACCAACTCATCCACTCAAAATATTGGATTGAAACATTCAAACATGGGCCCATATCATAATACAGTGGACACATCCCTTACTCTAGTTGATGTATTAGAAAACCAAATGCTTGCATTACAAAAATAAGTGGACAACATGAAAATATCAAACAAGAAGACTTATTCAACACAAGAGTTATGTCCATGCCCCTTTGATAGAAGCATATACATGCCTCCATTTCCTCACAACTATGTCATGTTGAATTTTCCCAATTATAGAGGAAAGGGGAATCCCATTGAACAAGTAAGGGAATTCCATAGGGCTTTAATAGACATCACATTTGAACATACATATCTCATGAGATTATTCCCTAGGAGTCTCGTAGGACAACCACTCAAGTGGTTTGCTCATCTATTTTTCGGCCTAAGAATATGGGATGAACTAGACGATAAATTTATCGCTCACTTGCTTATAAATTTATCCAAAATGACATTACCATAGCCACCTTATGTCGAAAAAAAAGAAGAGAGTGAGTCATGGTTATGTGCAGGATCATCATGGAAAAAATAGGCCCTTAAGTGGTGATAAAATTCATAAAATCAAAGTTAGGAAAGTTGGCGTAAAAATTTCAATAAGTTGTCTATATTATTTCAAAAATATGTAAGAATAGAATTTGTAGAAAATTGAATTTAGTTTCTAAACTACTAGGTTTATTTTAAATAAATAAATCTATTTGGTGAAAAATTGAAATTTCAATGCAGTAGTACTTAAATTTCAGGGAAAAAATAAGAAGTAGGTGTTTGTCTGACCACCCTAAAGGTATGTGTGGGATCATCATGGAAAAGAAAAGCCCTTAAGTGGCAAAAAAATCAGAAAAATCAGAGTTAGGCAACTTGATGTAAAAATTTGAATAAGTTATCTATATTATTTCGAAAATATGTAACAATAAAATTTGTAGAAAATTGAATTTATTTCCTAAACTACTAGGTTTATTTTTAAAAATTAAAATCTATTTGGTCAAAATTTGAAATTTCAATGGAGTGGCACTTAAATTTCAGGGAAAAAATAAGAAGTATGTGTCTATTTGACCACCCTAACCATAATAAAATGATAAAAAAAATTATAATATTTTAGATATAAGTAGAGGACTCATGTCCTGATGTGATGAATATTTTTTTGTAATTTTTTTCCAAGTAAATAATTAATTATGAATTTTTTATTACAACTTTTAAAAAATATAAAAACTCGTATGTCTGACCACCTTAACTTGGTCAAAATTTCATGAAATTCAATTTTTTTTTTTTAATCCTATATTATGCAAAACATGCAATGTGACGCTTTTTTCGGATTCAAAAAATATGATACCATTTGAAAGATAGAGATGTTTTTCAATCAACCTATCAATCAGGACTTTAGTCGTAATTCAAATAAAAAATCAATAATAATTATTTATTAAATTCAAAGTAAAGAATAATTTATATTGGTGGAAAGCTGATAATCTCCTTTAAAAACCCTTTTCATTTCATCAATTTTGGGTAAAAAATGGGTCGTCGGCCACATACCCATCATATCGCCACTTTTTGGCCCATCATGATCCTACACATACCCCTAACCACAATAAAATGATAATATTTTTTTATAAGATTTTAGATATAAGTAGAGGACTCATGTGTCAATGCAATGCATATTTTTTTGTAATTTTTTTCCAATTAAATAATTAATTATAAATTTTTTATTACAAATTTTAAAAAATATAAAAACCGATATGTCTGACCACCTTAACTTGGTCAAAAATTTATGAAATTCAATTTTTTTTCTTTTAATCTTGTAGTATGAAAAACATAGAATGTGACACATGTTTTGGACTCAAAAAAATGTGATATAGTTTGAAAGTTATAGATGTTTTTCAATCAGCCTATCAATCAGGACTTTAGTCGTAATTCAAATAGAAAATGAATAATAATTATTTATTAAATTAAAAGTAAAGTATAATTTATATTGGTGGAAGCTAAGAATCTCGTTTAAAAACCCTTTTCATTTCATCAATTTTGGGTTAAAAAAAAGTCATCAGCCACATGGGCCATCATATCATTTACATATCGCCACTTTTTGGCCCATCATGATCCTACACATACCCTCATTCATAATATTCTACCAAAGATGGAAGATCTTGGCTAGTCGCACTACTGAATTTGACCCCAATTTCCAATGGTCGTTTGTTGGAATTTCGACGATCTATTGTCGGCCGACCGATGAATCGCAGAAATTAGCATCGTCACTCACTTTTTGTCTATATCCCGACGAACTGTAAAATGTCGACCTCACGACGCAAGCTCCCCGAAACCGCGATGCCCACTTCATCGATCGTGTGATGAAAAGTGGTCAGACCACGGGTGGCATACCTTCGTTGAAGCATCAAAGCAGCCACATACATTCATCGGAACCGTGATGCCCACTTCGTCGATCGTGCGACGAGCAGTGGTTGGACCACGGGTGGCATACCATCGTTGAAGCATTAGAGCAGCAACATACATTTTTCAGAACCGAGACGACAGTGTCATCGGTCTAGTGATGATCACTACTTGGAGCACGGGCGGCATACCTCTACTGAAGCATTGGAGCAATGATATACATTCATCGGAACCAAGATGATAGTTTCATCGGTCTAGCGATGAACAACACCCGAAGCACGGGCAACATACCTTTACCAAACCGTCGGATTAACAACATAAGTTCATCGAACTCATGATGAAATAGGCAAGTCATTACGGCAAAATTTCGTCAGATACATTGCAGATTCGTTGGACGCTTTTTATGGTTCGTCACAATTTCGACAGAACAATGCAATTGTTTTTTTTTAAAAACTATTCGTTGAAATGTAGGCTTATCGGTGAAAGATCAAAACTATTACAACAATCAAAATTTCCTGAGAAGATATATCGAGAGGACTATATTTTGGTCTCAGCAATGACATTTCATTGGCAAGATACACATTTTTTCTCATTGACGAAGCACGAGGGAAGCATATCAGCAGGATATACCATCGGAGTAAGTTCTGAATGTCTAGCCAACCCGCTATGTGATGCTGATAAGATTACATCGGCAAGAATCTTGGTGACATAGTTGAGATTGACAGAATAATCATCAAGGAGACTCACCACATCGTGGAAACTATAGAATATCCTAGCGATACATGATCTCTTGTCGATGAAGATCCAAATGGATCGAAATACTTATCGGGGTGACTCTGGGTGATATATAAAAGTAGTAGGAGGCTCCAAAGTGCATCCATAGGGATAATGACAGGACATAAGGACAGGTCAATCAAAGAGAGAAGTTGATGTGCCAAGACCATGAGCATTTAATAGGGGTAGTAAAAGACAAGATGGATTGTCATCAATGCTCAAATTTAAAGGACAGATTGGAAGACTTCATTATGAAAATTTAGATCACAATATGATTAACCCTATTTGGACAAATGCAATGACATTAGTGTCAAGAGTTAAGAGGCCATTCAACTTTGCATTTCAATAAATTATTGTATGCATTGAGTAAGTGTTTACAAGGTAGAAAAAGGATAGTCATATGATTGTTTAAAATATCAAACAACATGTTAGTTGTTGTGTTTAATTAGGCTTACAAAGGCAAGGATTTATCATTTTTTGCATACATTTGCAATCCAAGCTCTAGGCCTGCATTATTTGGTTACTATGTATGAGAAATAAGCAATGAATAATTATAGAATATGGAGGCTATGGATGATATTATGATGGCCAAATTTGATGTTGATCAACAATTGGAGCAAAATATAAAACCTATGATGAGTCATGAGATCAAAGGGACTGTCATCGATAGCAAGCACAACATACGAACTAGATTCTAATTTTGCTAACAAAGAATAAATAAAACTAGTGAATATTAAACTACACACTAGAATCTAAATTTGTGGAAAATGAGAAATTTGGTGAGAAAAAGTACCTACAGTGCATCTTGGATACTTAGCTAGTGTACTAAAAAATAGGATTGCAAACCCAAAATTATTCTCACTCTGGAAATTCAATAGAAAAATATAGAATGTTATCCTAGATACTTAGCTCTTAGACAGTCAATAAAACAATATGAGGATGATTATGAATGGTTTTACCTAGTCCCACTCTTGATCTCCATGTTTGAGAGCCTTCTCTTTAAGACCCCATGAATCCACTATGATTCATTGCTTCCAAAAGAGATATTAATGTGTAAACAAGGAGCCACATTTAGACAAACTGGTTGTTGATTTCTTCTAAGAAATTTAGAGACTACAAAAAGAAGATACCTGATGGGGATCATGTGGGCTTCCTAGAGAAAGCACTACAATATGGCCTCGAGTAGCAATGAAAAACTTTGGATTAGCTTCACAGTAAATCCTAACAGCATGACATTGAAAGTTGCTCAGGTGCTGGGTCCTCTCCCCTAGATTAAATTAAGGAAAACATTATTGTAAACACAATATGTATAGAAGAATATGAATGTAAAGGAAAATGGATATTAGCAAAACATAAATGTAAATAAAAGTAGTGTGAGCAGAAAATGAATCGAAATTGGTCTTGAACAAATAAAATCATACCCAATTAGCATTAAGTTATATTGACCTTGTACTCATTTCCATTTTCAATCTTGAAGGTTACTTTGATTCCTTTTGTAGAAACTCTCTGGCCACGAGGCAAGAGAAGGCGGGAAAACCAAGTGTATATTGACAACTTCCTGACAATCAAAAAGAAACAAGCAATGAGTCAACCCTATTAGAACAAAATAATCTTATGAAATGATTTTAATTTTTTTACTGGCTAATGGATAGTGGACCTAGTTCTCTTGAATTGAGATACTACTAAGATGTGTTGACTGGTGATTTTAGACTACCGATATTCTGCTTCAATCTGTATAAGTTACTTTTGTCTTAAATATATTCAAGATAACTCTACAAAAAAATTCCCTGATCTCTTAGAAATTATGCAGATTATTTTTTCAATTCTTCTCCATTTTGATATTTTCTTTCAAAAATTCATAGAAAGATATGCAATGCCATATTTGAAACTTACATATTTTAATTTTACTAGTTCTGTAATTATAGGATATGATTCCAACAATTGTGAAACGCATTGGAAATATGCTGTATGAATGAAGTAAACTATGCAATTGGTAGGTGTAAAGCCAAATTCTTTAACCCTTGCTAGCATCCTTCTTGCCTATTTTAAAACATGTGCTTTGGAACAGGGCATGAAAATCCATCTAAGTATAATGAAAAAGGAGATTTTTGTCAGATATTATATTACAGTAAGTTGAATGAATGTAAGTAGAGATATTTTAGCATACATGCAGATGGTACAAAATTTCATGGTTAAGTGGAAGCCTTCCATCAACAAAAATATCGAAATATCCATGTATCTATCTCAATCGAGCCTTTAAACCCTTCAGAGCTGTCAAATTTTCCACTAACCTGTTATGCACAAAAGTCAAATTTTAGAGACCACTAAAATAAAAATAAAAAACAGAGCTTTGAAACCAAATCCACACACAACACAATGTTCATAATTAAAATTTAGCACTTTCTTTCATCTTTGCATATTGGTTTGATGCTTCAAATGATGCATTTCTTATATTGAAAAGTGCAATACTTACCTTATTGACCTTCTCTTTGTTTTGAGAATAGTTTAATATTCTCTACTGAATAGGGCCAACCACATGAAGGTGGAAGCTCATTTGGACCCTCCCTCCCCCTCACATCACTCTCAATTCCCATACTCAATCATATAACATTACTCATTCATTCATCCATTAATAACATATAACATTCGTTCATTTATCATGCATTAATAACATATAACATTCATTCATTAACATATATCATTCATTCATTAATATATAACATTCATTCATTAACATATTCACATTCATTCATTCATCCATTATTAACATATAACATTCATTCATTAACATATAACATTTATTCATTAGCATATTCACATTCATTCATTAACATATTTCATTTTTTCAGTTTTTACATATTATCAAAAATATGGCTATCATAATATGATTACAATCACTTTTTTTTTTGTTTATTTTTTGTAGCTAAAAAAATTTGAAGTTGAGTATCATTTTCAAAATCATTTGTCCCCCCTTGAGTTGTTCTGAGCTCTTCTCATGATCTTAATGTATGCCTAGTCGTGTACTCACAATGTGGATGCGGCTGCAAGGGGGGGTCTGCTGCAATAGAAAATAAATGTTAAATTGATATGTTTTATTATTATTGTTACACGTATTTCATTAATTAAAAGAACATCAAAGTGGTGCTATTTACCTAATTGGGCCAAATCATGTTCCTAATATTGTCTTATAGCCTCATGCTCAA
Source organism: Sequoiadendron giganteum (assembly GCA_007115665.2). Lineage (NCBI taxonomy): Eukaryota > Viridiplantae > Streptophyta > Pinopsida > Cupressales > Cupressaceae > Sequoiadendron > Sequoiadendron giganteum. Next base: position 18,869,526 of record CM021106.1, on the reverse strand, counting down.
CATGTTGAACACCCTCTAAATCCTGATCTGGAGTTGAAACATGAAAGATTACATTAATTAATACACCAATTGCAATTAAATATGTTTAAAAGAATATTAGAGTGGTCCTTTTTACCTGATGGAGCCACATCATGTTCCTGATCTTGTCTAGCCTGATCATGCTCAACATGTTGATCATGCTCTACATGCTCTAAAGTTGAAACATGAAAGGTTGCATTAATTAATACACCAAATGCAATTAAAGATGTTTAATTGTATTAATCCATACTGTGTTTTGTATAGGACATGAATACATCTAGTACCGAGATGCACACCATGGCCTTCATCAGCAGGTTGTGCTCCACCCTCACCAGGCTGCATTCCAATGTCATGTGCAATATTATCATTGCTTATCTATGTAAAACAAATAGGCACACTATTATGATGGAAATTAATATTGAACAGATTGCACAAGTATTCAATTTGAAATAAACTTTATTGAGTTTATTTACCTACATGCTAGATGCAGTGGAAGATTGTGTTTGCCTAGTTGAGACTCTTAGTTGTTCAGTCAGGGCTCCATAGCCTTGGTGGAAGGCAATCTTCAAGTCCTCTTCTATGGGTGCTCTGTTGAAATCAAAGCCTTGCATTTTTTCATGCGATCATGAATTTTGCTTCTATGGTGTGATAAAACCAAAATTGTTTGCAATTTATTATTTGGATGCATTATTTCATTTATTGATACTTACAAATTGTGCGGCTATTTTCATATAACCACCAGAACCAAGTTTGTGCTACCCGTGTTTTTCTAGTCTTTTCTTTGTTGCCTTCGATGTGTCGGGCAACCTATGAAAAATTTGAAATACATTAGATTATGTAAAAAGAAAGAGTACAATCAGTATATAATTAAATTATTGATAGTATCACATACCTTCCTTGTCCCAGTGGTGTCTTTCCTTTCTTCTTTTCATCCTTCTCCTTTCCATCCGAAACCAAGTCCTTCCACTCCCTTTCTGGAATCATGGGGGGACACTCGTACCTTTTGTTCTTCTCTAAATGTGACCTATATTGGTCCCTCACATACTTTAGATAGGTACCAGCTTTCTTAAGGACCTTGGTTCAATTGAATGTTTTATCACCGAACAACACAACTAAATGGTTAATGAGCTCATCTTTTAAATCTTGATTTTGGGCATTCCACCATGTACATATGGTGGGCCCGAAGAGCTCCAATGTAATATCACTTAGATGTTTATTAAAAACATAATTTCCTGCAAAATGATCATGGGATCATTATTCTATAAAGAGTTATCAATAAGTAATTTTCAATTGGATTATATATAATAATAATTAAAAAAAATTAAAGTACTTGGGACCTTCTCTATCTTTCTGGGAAGGAAATCCTCGTTCACCACAAATGTGACCGACAATGTTCCTGTACTAGTAATATGGAAAGATCCAGGAAATGTTGCTAAAACATCACCAGTACTAGTGGCCTCTGCATCCATAGGTACTGACACATGTAGTGGCATGTGTTCGCTAGCAGAGGGTGGACTACCGAATTCCTGCATGGTATGTGTTGCCGAAATTTCAGTCAACAATATAGGCACAGATGATGGGGTTGGATGATGTATTTTATGCATAAGAAGATTAGGATTGACACTTGTACTGTCCCCTACTTCCCAGGAAACACTTGCAATACCTTGATCATCGCCAACAGCATGATGAGGATGCAAATAATCCTATAAAAACAACACATATTTTAGTTCATGACATAAAAGAGTACAAAATATAAAACCATGAATGAACTTATGCTATAATTAAAGATCTCATAACAACTTACTTGTAAGTTTTGTGCTCTCTTAGACAATATTTTAACCCTTTCTCTTATCTCATCTATTTGAGGCACTACGAATACCAACTGAAGGATTTCTTGATTGCATTTTTTTTGGGCCTTCGTCATCATATCCACAAGGTTTGTAGAAAATGCAATGTCATCATCGCATAATAGTGACTGCACCTCCATATGGATGTTCTCCTGTACTGTTGGTGCCTTTCCCCAATCAACCAGCTACAACAAGAATATTAAAAACATTATCGAAATTAACCCAATAAACTCATGAAAAAAACATAATAATAAAACATTTTTCTCTTATCTAATTTGTACAATTACAATGAGGTAAACCTGTTAGATAGAAGTGCCTGAAGATGGATCATGATCTATGCTCTGGGCCGGAGCCTTCCTTGTATGATCAATGTCCCGCTGTGACAAAAATTAAATATAAAAAACATTACCGAAATGAAACCAATAGACTTACAAAAAAAAACATAATAATAAATTGGTATATTGGAGACATTAATTGGAGGTTGGGTAAAATGGTATATAGTACATACCACCCCCATAGTAATTGTGTTTGTATCTAAGCAATTCAAATTATAATAAATTAGCAACTCTTCCCTTGCAGTTATTGATTTTATCGCACATATGAATACACGATTTCCCTCTCGCGCTTCAAATATACAATTGGGTTGCTTATTTGTTGACCCAAGTCATGTACTATTTATAAACCCTGCAATATTCCCTGATGCTTTTGGCCTCCTGTCAATGTACCTAGCCACTCCTTTATTTTGATCCTTATATTTTAGTTGTATATAATTTGTTGATAGTGAATACCTACGCATACTTCGTGTATATCAAACCAGCTGCATCCAATCTTTGTAACTGTAACAGGGTCCAACATACTCCATCAACTTAGTAACTTTGTCATAATAGACCTTTATGTCATCCATGCAAAATAGGCCCAAACCATGTAATGACGATGGTGCTATGCGATATATCCTCTCGTTGACACAAATATCAATGTTTATTGGAGGAAGTTCCTTGGGTACCCATTGTTTCCGTAGATGTTTGTACCTCAAGGGCCCCTCAATGTTGCCTATGCTCTCATCATCATAAGAGCATGACCCCCCTTCAGCAAGAAAAAATTCCATGCGTTTATGGAATTTTCTTCTAATCTTTTGACCTCTAGTTGATCTACCTCTTTTAGACCTACTACATGTCTCGCTTTCCTCTTCTCTTCTTGAATTTCCCTCGCTCGAGGAAGACAAATCTGATAAATACCTATTTGGTGGTACCTGCACTCATAAGGATGTAGGATGAAGTTCTTTCATGGTGATGTGATCCGAAGGTGACGTTATGATTAATCTATCATTTCATCGCTAGAATTTGACAGGTTATAAGGTAATCAAGTCTTCATATATTGCAAGTTATTGTTACTACCGTCCAAATGTGTCCATCACAAATCAAATCTACTTAATGTTTTAAATCCCAAACTTTGTAACAAGTGTTAAATGTGACTATGGTCCACCAGTTACACAACCAAGGCATCGAATGTATTCTCTAATTGTAATCAAAGGACTTTTTCTCTTCATTTAAGTAAATAAACTTGAAGGGAAACACCCCCGAGTGGTTTATTGGACACCTACATGACTAAAAATAGCAGCAAATTTACATTTAATTTCCATATGTCTAAGTGGTTAATGGGGAGGGAGTGTGTACTAGGCCTAGTAAAGTCATCATAAGTTTATGCTTTGGCAATATAAAATGTTTAAGTCATCTTAAATCTTCCGAAGTCTAATTGCTAGGAGAATTTTTCTATGTTTTAAGGTAGGATGAGTGGTCACATCAATGTTCTAATTCTTTATGAAAAGGTTTCAACATCTTCAAATAGTGAAAGTTAGTGCTCATAGTCATTTGAAACAACAAAATTTTGATTATGTATGATGGTAGGATTTGATAACTTAAAAGAATTGGCTACCCAACTAACTTAAAGTTAAAAGAAACTTTTTTAGTTTAAGGGGTTAGCACTTTCTTTCATCTTTGCATATTGATTTGATGCTTCAAACAATGCATTTTTTATCCCACTTCTATCATATTGTATTCCCATCCCATTGCAATTGTTGGAGGAGTTGATACCGAAATTTCATATCAAATACCATGTTCTTGAAGCAATTTTTTATGTTTTTACAATTTTTCTGAAGTTCTTTTGTGTTGTATGGATCCATACAAGCTTGAAATGCTCTAAGATCATTGGTGTAGATAAATATATGTGTTCCCTTTCATTTGCATTTTTTTTTAAGTTCTCAATGACTTTTTTGTGGGATTAAACAATCAAATACAAGGACTGCCCTATTGTGCCTGTGTAAGGGTTTGAGGAATAAATAGAAATGACATCCACCAGTCCACCCGTTGTCTTGGAGCTGTAACTCGGTGGATTGGTGTGCATCATGGTGGATTTGATGGAGTTTAAAATCGTGTTCTTTAAATTCCATTTATGTTTTTCCCTTGTCTTGGCTTGTTACATTGTTTGGGAGGAACCTAAAGTTGGGTTTTACCTTGGCTTTCATAAATTTTCTAATGTTCCATGTAAAACCTTGGGTGAGATATATTCGGTTGTTACCTTTTTGGAGTGGGTATTAAAATGACTTATGTCTCATTGTTTCATCTAGGTCGGGCCCATTTTTATAAATTGAGTTAAATATTTTTCCTAACTTTATTACTTCCTAAGTTTAGGTTGGCCCATGCCCTATGTTACTGATATTAGCCCAATCCTAAGGGAAGGGTTAATAATCAAAAGAGCTTTTGAAACTTCAACTACAAAAGCTACAAACTTGAATGTAAATGTGGCCAAATTGGCCCAAAAGAAAACTGAAAGTGAAGAAGCGGAGAAGAAAAGTTTGATGGAGAAGTATAACACCAATATTGGAGAGTATAGTAGAATGAAGCAAAGGAATGTTGAGCTGCAAACTGAGGTAGACAAGTTAAAGTACAGACATGTGGGGGAAACTTCTAGTGCTCCTGGTACCCTGGCCATACCTTCTACATCAAGATCAGTACCTCCAACTTCTTCAATTGTTTATACTCCTGGGTCCCCCATCCAGAATCCTACTCCTAGTCCTTCATTAGAGCCAATTGAAGAGGAGGTTGAGTACTCTATATATCCCACCAAAAAGCATATGCTTAATAAGATTAGAGAGCTATAGGCAGCTCTAAAAGCAACTGAGAAGGGAGCAGCTGCCAAGCAAAATGAAGTTGTAGACACAATTTTTAGGCATTTGAATTAGGGAGTTGATGGTAGATTACCATCAGTTTTTTCTTTATATTATTTATTCTTAGATTCAATAAGAAACGTTACTAGGGATCAGGAATTAGTTTTCCTTTAGTTAAGAAGTGGATCCCTAGGGCCAATGACCTAGATGTTATGTATAAGGCCTCTAGATTCAATGTGGACAACATGCCCCAATCATTAAGGCCTCTCAAGTTTTTGTAAAATCACTACAAGGTTTTCAAGCCTTACTTGATGATTTGAGTAGGAAGATTAAGGAACTAGTAAAGAATTTTGATGACTGGAGTGGCACGTCTTTACCAGATTTATAGGGACTGCCCTGTTTTGCCTATGTAAGTGTTTGAGGGATAAATAGAAATGACATCCACCAATCCACCCACTGTCTTGGAACTGTAACTCGGTGGATTGGTGTGCATCATGGTATGATAGAGTTTCATTGCATTTAGGGGTATTTTCAAGCAAGAAACTTGGCATTGAACTGATGCCCTAAGGCTGATAGGGGAAATTTTCTTGTGAATTTGTGGTTGTTAAGTTAGGGTTTATCAATTTGATGGATATCTTGGTAGAGTCATGGTGACACTTTTTGATGGCCCAATCTCTACTTCAAAACAAAAATATCTCTAGCATCTCTTAGAGCTATAATGGCATGGCATTAAAGGAACCTTCATATGAAGGATCTTCTAATGAAGGACCTTTGAATTAAGGTCTTCATTTGAAGGTCCTTCATGCCAAGGTCCCTTTTATAAAGCATTTTGGACATGAAATATTTAAACTAAAAAATACCTTCATTTGAAAGTCTTGACATGGCATAATTTTTGAATGAAGGTTCTTCATTCAAAGGTCATGACGACATCACCTTCAAATGAAGGTTCTTCATTAACTAGTATTTGGTAATTTTGAATGTGTGATAATAATTTAGGGTTGAAAATAAATCCATTTGATCCTTTTATAAATGAAAGGATATTTGATGCAATCATATGCCTTGTCAAAATTTTAACTTAATAATAAGGGCATCATGAGTAGTTTGTTGGGCCCATTCAACAATCTCTGATGCAAGGATTGAATTGTCTAGAATGTATCTACTATCAAGAAACCCAATTTTTTTACCTCTATGACTATATCTCAAGCAATAGGTTTAATTGTGATGGCAATGATATTGACAAGGATTTTGAAATCTAGGTGTTGAGAAGCATAATTGGCCACTATCCTAGGAAAGATTCTTCATACTCACTTTTAGGTGTTAAAATTTAACAATACGTAGATTGATGAAAGAGCCCAAAGAGCCTTTCTCCATGTTATCTAAGTACACATAGAAACAGTCTTCTCTTATACGGTTGGACATGATTTCAAGAACTTAGCTAGGAATTATTCATTTAACCAAAGTTTTTCTCATAATGCCATAATTGGAAAAGTATGATCAAATTCTTCTATTATGAAGAATTGGTCTATGTGCCTCTAGTAATCACTATAAAAATGTGAAATACTAAGCTATTTTATTTTTTATCTTATCTTATACCATTTTACGAGAATGGGGGGCCAATGTATGAGAAGATCTTTGGAAACTAGGCATGAAAATTTTAGGTTAAAGAGAATGTGGGTGCCAAACTTACAGTACTCATTGTCCCTTGGTCGTCGATTTTCCCTGAGTGCCCTCAACCTCATCCTCAACACTGGTATTGACCTTATTTTAGCTCCAAACTCTTCGTCGGTGCTGGTATTGACCTTGTTTTCACTCCTCCAAACTCTTTCTCAGCACTGGTATTGACCTTTCAATTTTCCAATTTGATGAGCTACAACCTGGTTTAGTTAGGTTTTAGAGTATGTTAATTAAATATAAAATTATGGCGCCATTTAGAGTAGTGAATATAAAGCAAGCAAAGCCTATTATGGCACCATTTAGAGTAGTGAATATAAAGTAATCCAAGCCTATTATAGTCATGAGGGAAATAATAAAACTCCTAGGATACTTTGTGAAACCATTTTCCTTGGTTAAAGGGAGGCCATCAAATATACCTTTGGATTTTTTCGATCTTCAAATATGAGGATTTGCAAGGTTCTTAGTAGCATGAGTAATGGAAATGTGTGCAACAAGAATTTTTGAACATGCATGGAATCTCCTTTCCAAAGAAAGGGGATTCATAATTTAATATGATAGTTTTTCTCAGCTCTAGAAATGATATGTTTCCTTAAAGAGGAAGGAGAAACCTAAAAGGTAAAAGAGATGCTTATGAATCTCAACACTTCCTTATGATCAACCCCCTTCTATCCATAGGAATTAAACCAATTGGGCTTGGCTAATAATGATTTCCTATAACATTGAGTTTTATGCCACTATATATTTGACCTTAAAGCTTTCCAAAAAATATCTAGGCATTGAATATCCTAAATAATGTCACGTTTGTCCTCCAAGAGAGTGAGAAAGGAGTCATTAGAAAAATGACCATTGAATAGTTGGGCTATAGAGTTAGGAAAATTAGCACCTTTAATAAGGTTCCATGAAACACTATTAGCCAAAAGATACCAAAGGCTTCCATAAAAAACACACATAAAGTAGGAGCTAAGGGGAAAACATGAAAAAATAAATGAAAACACCCAAAATCCTCAAATTTATGTCCATTTATGGTAATACAAGTATAACCATCATAAATTTTTATTGAAAAAAGTAAAAAAAATTAAGGAACAAATCCTAGATGATATAACTAGTCCAATTTAACTCTAGAGGTAGCAAGAGATTAATGAAATTACCACAAGTTTTAAGTAGAAGTAAACTGCCATTTGCAAAGTTAGTAAGAAGTAATGTCGAAAGTGGAAAATTAATCATGAAGTCATGGCTAATAGAGCATACAAAATATATTGGAAAAGTCAAGAGAACTTATATTTGGACACAAACACACTCAAAATAATAATTATATCATACAGTTCATTTGGGAATATATTACAATATGGCTTTTACAAAACCTTTCAAATATACCTTCCCATTTGAACTACTATCTTATAAGAATATAACTAATTATTTAATAACAAAATTAAACAAGTTAGTAAGGTGAATTTATTAATGTTAATCTTAATAGTCCAACACCCTCCGTTAAGTTTTACATTCCTCACAACAAAACATGTTGATTGAAACAAACAAATATATATAGTCTAAGCTAACATCATTTGATTTTTCTTTAAGTTCTCCCTCAAGAACATCATTGGCTCGAGTTATACAAGTCCACACTATGTGATCCCTTTTATTAGAATAATAATACTTTTTCAAGCAACCTCTCCCCAAAAGAAACTCATTTCATCTATCAATATGTATCTGACATGTGATATTTCTTCTTGGAAAGTTGTAAGCCTTGTCCCTTATAGTTCATTTAAATCTCTTATTGGAATTCTTAGCTTTGAATGAATGGTTGAAGCACCAATGTTGAATGTTGTAACTCCAGTAGGCGTGAATAGAAGTAGAGGAGATTGTTTGGGAGAATAATTTTTTTCTAGTGCTAGGTTATGTGTTAGGTTATATAGGTTAGGTTATATAGTGTTTGAGCCTAGCCTCAAATGCTACAATTAGGGTTAGGTTATGTGTTTTCTTTAGGGTTAGGTTTGGGATTAGGTTTATGGTTATGGTTAGAGTTTAGGGTAATCTCTAAATTTAAGTTTAAGTCATAGTTGATTACTTTCCCACAAAAGGAAATTAGATCCATTTTTTCTCATGTTCATTATAGCCAACTATGGCTTAATCTTAAATTTATACCTTTTCTTGAAACCTAACATCATATCCCTAATCTAACCATAACCCTAACCCTAATCATAAGATTGACTCATACCCTGACCTCAACCCTAGCCCCAACAATAAACCTAATCCTAACCCTTACTTGGAAAGTAAACCATCATTTTCTCATTAATGTAACCCTGGCCATAAGTTTAACCCTAACACTATTTCTCAAAACCATAATCTTAAACATAACCCAAATCCTTTTTATCACAACAATAAACATAAACATAAATCTAACCCTAAACCCTAAACCATGATCTTAATTGTAACCCTAAACATAAACACAACCCTAACACTAAACCCTAAACCATGATCCTAATTCTAATCTAACCCTAACACTAACCTTAACTTACACCCTAACCTTAACCCGAAATTTAACCCTAAACTAAAGAAAAATTCTACACCCTAAACTATAATCCAAATCTTAAACCTATCCCTAACCCTAATCATAACCTAACCCTTTTTCTCAAAACCTTAGCCTTGACCCTAACCCTCACCTTTATCCTATCTTTATAACCCTAACCACAACCAAAAATCTAACCTCAACCCTAACCTTAATTACCTAACCCTAAATATTTTTTCTTTTATTAATTAGTTCCATTCACTCTAATAACCCTAAACCTATCCCTAAACCTAACCGTAGCCCTATCCCTAGCCCTAATCCTAACCCCAACTCTAAGCCAAATATAAAAACAACCCTTAATCATAACAATAACCCTAAAACTTAATTCTAAATATAAACCTGATACTATAATCCCTAATTGTAATCCTAAACCCTAACCCTAATTTCATATCTAATCCCAACCATAACCAAAACTCTAAATCTAACCCTAACCATAAAACATAAACCCTAATCTAACCCTAATCCTAACATTATTTTTCCTAACCCTAACTCTAAACCTAACACTAACCCGAACACTAAATCCTAACCCTAATTAAATACCCAATCATAACCCTAAATTGTAACATGATCCTTTGAATTGGATAGTACATAAAAATTTATGTGTTACAATCATTGCTTCCATTGTTGGCATTTTTACATTGGGATGCATATATTTTTTAAAATCAACAAAATCTTTTAATGTCTTGCCAAAATTAATATTATTAATTGTAATATCAAACTTATAAACATGTATGCAAAATAAGAACATAAATAAGAAACTTGCAGCCTGACGGGGTACCACCTATCCTTAGCAAGCTCGAGGTTGTCCATGATGCTTATAAAGGGCCGGGGAGTGTAGAAGTTAACAAAACCAGATTCAAACTCCAAGAACACTTGCATGCAAATGAATACCTGTCACAAGGAAGAGAATGGATGGAGAAAACAAACAAGGGTTTGAAGCTCTGAAAAATGGAGAAATGTATTAATTAGAGAGTATGTAAAATACAAAGAGATCAATCCTTATAAAAGGATATTGTGCAAAACCCTAAAAGGAGGAAATTTAATAATTAATATAATTATTAAATGTCACTTAATGCAAACTAAAGTGAAATCTTAAGAAGGCAATAAAGGTAACTTAATTAACATAATTAAGTTAAAACCTTTACTCTAACACCCCCTTTAAGATGAGCAAGAGTGCAGCTACAAACAAGTGCAAGAAAGAAAAGGTAACTACAATGTAGGAAAGTAAACATGGGTCCCGACAACTAGGCCAGATCAGGTACCCAAATACAACCAAATCTCTGTAAAGTGGAGAAATAGAGAAAACCTCATGGGAAAAAATCTACTCCGAAAAGAGATGCAGAAAGCCATGAAGAACATCAGTGAAGCAGAAGAAGCTGCAAACAACTGTCAAAACATGACTGCTATGGTGCTAAAGATAGGATGATCAGGATCAAGAAGACAAAAATTTGCATGAGTGCCCCAAACGACACTACTTGAATCAGATGGCAAACAAAGGAAAACACCTGGAACGAAGATACAAATGGCACAAGTACCAATAGTCTGAAAAACACTGATCAACTAAGAATGGAAGATTCCTTCCAAGGCGAAGCCAAGGAAGCATTAGCACGAACAGTATAATACCCCCCCCATAATGCTGAACTGGGAGAACCTGACAAATCCATTGAAATGGTGTAAAAAACCTTGTAGTGCATGAAGGAGAAGAAATAACATCTGAAAGTGTGCAAGAAATCACTTGCAACTGAAAAAGTGGTGTGCAAAACAAAGCACACATGCATGAGGCTGGAACCATATGAATCCACTGTCATCGTGGAGGGACACTCACCAAACAAAGGTGTGATGGAAAAACAAAGGCACTACATGACCCCCCATGGCACTTTATAATATAGTGCGAGTATAAAATATGGCACAACCTTATGTGCAAAATCCCCAAAATACATGTACAATAGTGTGGCACTTTATCTCAGTGCATTTACATAAAATATTGCTTAAAAATGATGCTCAAAATGCCCACAAAGGACAAAAAATTGGAAATACATGAAGAACAGCCAAAAATGAACCATCCCATGCAAACAAGAAGTTCCCAAGAGCTAATATGTCCAAGTAATTCACGAGAATGTGAAAACACAAAAAATTGAATAAAATATACCTAGAGTGAAATCTAGAAAAATTGCATGGATGGAACTAAAGAGCTCTAAAATATGGTTCCAACGCCGCTGAGATCACAAAAAATGGAGAAACTGATCAAAAGTTACGAGCTTGGGACTGAAAGTAGCTCCTTTGACATCAACTAGCTATAGAATGCACCAACAGAAAAAAGAAGCAATGAGACCCACACCACTGGAAATTTGATAGAACCAACTTTCTGACAATATCTCGTGTTCCAAAAAATGATATCGTATGCCCAAGTTATGGCCTCTGGAAAAAAAATCTCCAAAGGGGTAAAAACCAGTGCTACACTAAAATTGACGGTCATACAACCATCGCAGCAAAAATAAGGGCCTAAATTTGACGGCCAAATGGTCGTCACTGCATTTGCACAATAGGGCTTATTATAGGAAAAATTGTTTTAAAAAAAAAAACAATAAAAAAAATACAATGTTAATTTTTTTGTAAAAAAAATTAAGAAAAAAAAGTAGGGGTCCGCATGGGAGCCGCCGCCTGCCAAGGTGGCAAGGTGGTACCCATGCGGTACCGACTGCTACAGGGGGCGGTGCCCAAGGGGCCATCGCTAGCCATAATGGCAGGTGGCGGTACCCTTGGGTACCTACCTACCTACGCACGGTACCCGAGGTAGGCCTAAGCAAGCCTTTAAAAGGCTTCCTTTTTTTATTTGATTTTTTTAATAAAAAAAAAACTTTACAAATTTAAAAAAAGAAAAAAAAAAATTTGACAAAAATAAACACATAAACATAGATTTTTTTTTATAAGGTAGACGGATGGTCGTATGGGTAAAAAAATTTTTCCCCTCAAATCAACTTTGTCCAAAATGGACGAATGAACAGTCAATTTAGGGGTTTTGGACCACTGCGGATCCAACGGTGAGGTTCGTTTGGACTCAAAATGCTTTGAAATTGTAGGTGATTCCCTGGATAAAAAAAATCAAACCCCAAAAACTGTGAATGCCTGATCCAACCCTTGTAGCTCCAAATAGCTCCAAATTCTTCAAACAAGAATATGCATAAAGCAGGAAAGCTCTGATACCATGTAGGAGTTGTCAAAACTAACTTCAGACTCCAAGAAAACCTACATGCAAATGAATACCTATCACAAGGAAGAGAATGGATGGAGAAAACAAACAAGGGTTTGAAGCTCTGAAAAATGAAGAAATGTATTAATCAGAGTATGTAAAATACAATGAGATCAATCCTTATAAAAGGAGATTGTCCAAAACTCTAAAAGGAGGACATTTAATAATTAATATAATTATTAAATGTCACTTAATGCAAACTAAAGTGAAATTTTAAGAAGGAATAAAGGTAACTTAATTAACATAATTAAGTTAAAACCTTTACTCTAACACCCCCCTTTAAGATGAGCAAGAGTGCAGCTACAAACAAGTGCAAGAAAGCAAAGGTAACTACAATGCAGGAAAGTAAACATGGTTCCCGACAACTAGGCAAGATCAGGTACCCAAATACAACCAAATCTCTGTAAAGTAGAGAAATAGAGAAAACCTCATAGGAAAATATCTACTCCAAAAAGAGATGTAGAAAGCCATGAAAAACATGAATGAAGCAGAAGAAGCTGCAAACAACTATCAAAAGATGACTGCTATGGTGTTGAAGAACCTCCTCTGAAGATAGGATGATCAGGATCAAGAAGACAACAATTTACATGAGTGCCCCAAACAACACTACTCGAATCAGATGGTAAACAAAGGAAAACACCTAGAATGAAGATACAAATGGCACAAGTACCAATAGTTTGAAAAAAACTAATCAAGTGAGAATGGAAGATTCCTTCCAAGGTGAAGCCAAGGAAGAATTAGCATGAACAGTATAATAAACCCCCCATAGTGTTGAACTGGGAGAGCTTGACAGATCCACTGAAATGGTGTGAAACACCCTGTAGTGCATGAAGGTGAAGAAATAACATCTAAAAGTGTGCATCATTTTGAAGGTATTATGTAGGAAATCATGTTGGGTTAGGAATAGTATGAAATAAGTATACTATGCTTTTGTAATTACTGATATCGAAAGAAATCTAAAAAAATTAAGTCATTTTGATCTCCTGTGTATGGGCCATGGATTATGAATGGATTTATCAAGGGTTTGTTCATTCAGTTTCAATTGTGGAGTTGAAAGTGTAATTTGTTCTCTTGGTTTAACTTAGTGAGTTAATCAAATGCTTGAACACAAATTGCATGTTTATGGTTATATGCTCGAGATTCACTAAGGAGTATTTTTTTAATATACTGACAAATCTCATGGTAGCAAAGCACTATGGTGATAAGTTCATTTAATTTTCATCTCAATTGCGTTTTATATGACTCCCACCTAATGGATGAGGCACTGGATAGTATTGGTAAATTCCTTTCAGGTATAGGACTATGACTCTAAGCACGGTGATTCAATACCCAAACATTTTAACAAATATCAACTACTATCTCTTTTTGGGATATAGATCTTATGATAATTTTTAGTCTCCTTGCTTTGGGATATCTATTATTATTCTTTGGTTTTTCCACAACCAAGGTAATGACTATCTATTAGTGTTAATGGGGACTGCATCTATAAGAAGAAGTGTTCTTAAAAATCATGAAACATTCTTATGAACACACTTGGGTTTACCCACCTTGGTTTCATAGAGCCAAAAGTGTATGAGATGTCAATCTTTGACTAACTCTTGTTAGTTGGCCACTAGCCTTTACAATTCTTTATAACGGAGGTTGGCTACCTCTTAGAGAATTGCAAATCCTATGTGGGAAAATACACCAAGAGATTGTAAGATATACACAAAATGGATCTACATTGAAAATTCGGTAGGAAAATTCAAGCAAATACAATTGGTAGATGCAAAACCAAATAAATATGAAATTGTGGACTATAATGATTGTAGAATATACGTAATGGATTTTTGTAAAAGGTTTTAGAAACTTTCAATCAAATGCAATTGGTAGATGTATAGAAAAATTTCACAACCTTCACCAAAATCCTTGTCGATTTCCTTAATATGGGAGATTTGGAACAAGGTATAGACATCCATCAAAGCATAATATGAAGATGAATTTTCTCAAATGTTGTGGTTGTAGACTCCATTTTTAAATCTATGTAAAATCTGGGAGGATAGACAAATCTTGTGAACTATTTGAGAAAATATCTCAAAGAATTGTAATCTCATGGAATACAGTCTAATTAGAAAAGTTGCTCACTACTCTCATAACAATCTCTCAATTTTTTTTAGTTTCTATTGTGTTATTCAATTTGAAACTTAATTGTGATACATTAAGTTCATTGTCAAATTGTCATTTGTGTGTCAAGTTTGTCAAAATCCAAAATGATCAATTATTAATAAAATCATGGATCATGTAATATTGGGATGGGTGACCTCCTAGGAAGGCCTAGTGCTTCATTACTTTGAGAATCATTTAGATGCAATGAGTGCTAAGTGGACCATTCATTATCATGAGAGATGGGTTCTTGTGAAACACTACTCATGAAACATGGGTCAATGAGTTTGACTTGTAAAACTACATAATTGAATCCTAATAACAATATCAAAATTTGACACAATGTGAAAAATACTTCCTACTTGTCAATAGATCATGTTGTCAAAATCAAGAATTTCAAATTATGAATTCTTTGTAATTACTCATCAATTTTTTTTAAATAATTAATAATCAAAATTTAATTATTGATTATTTTAATAAATTTAGATAGAATGGTTATTTAAAATTGATTTTTAACTATTAATTTATTATTAATTTTATTTTCCCAGGCTTTTTGTATTTAGTTAAATCTCTATAAAACTTGAATCGTAGTGCATGTATTTAATTAGTTGAATCATAGTGCATTAATTTAGTTAAATCTCTAAACGAAACTCCATATGAATAGAGTTTAATTTGTCAAAAATGTTTTCATTTGAATTGCATGTGAATTCACTAAGAGCATTTTAATCAATTTGCACATCTCTATAAAACTTATCACATTCTATCTTATATTTCAATGCCTTGTACACCCTCTCTCTATTGACTGTAAAATTGTAATTTGTTCCATGTTGGTCCTTCCTTCGAACAATAATAATTGGTAAATCTTTTATTCAATGTGGTAAAATTTTAGCTATTTCTCTTACTTCTTGTGGAAACCTTCAAGAAATTGGCTATTCCTTAAAAAAGACTCATGTCCATTTAACAGAGAATCAAAAACTTCACATAAAGTAAATTGATAGGAAATGTTTGAGTAAAATATCCTGATGCCATAACACAAACCATACGAGAATAAAATGTAATCAGAATTCTAATGCCATATCCCAGTGCACAGAGTCAAAAGAGAAAACTAAACTACAGGGTAAATTTGATTTTGAACACTTATGATCTATTATGAATTGCATTACAACCCATATATCTATACCTGAGTTTATTACTCCTTTATGAATCCTATTTTTTATATTGCATGAATTTACTGGTTAACTGAAGCATTTAATCGATTCTTTGAACCAGAGCTGTAGTTAAACATAATTCATAGTAAAGAACAAATGAAAATCAATGAAAATAATCTTTGATCGATATTTCATTAATAATCCATGTAACATAACACAATATGAGAGAAAATAAAATCCAAATATTCATGAGTTTGATAAAAACATGCTCAAAAACCCCATGATTAACAAAGTTCTCCAATCTGACTCAAAACTTTTTAAAACCTGGACTTACAATTCATACTCTCTATATTACTAGACTCTTATTTCTCATATTTTGGATATTTCAACCGACCACTCTCTTGGCCCAGAATTCCCTTTTATAAAACAAGGGAACCAACAAGCTTCAGGTCGGAGAGTACACATGTCCATTTGTAATTGGACCACTAACTCTTGATTTAGTTACAATTCTATTATGTGAGTGGATAGCATAAGACAAAGATCATCATTAGTTGATAAGGATGGAATAAAACATAGCTCCAAAGGCCGCTCTCCATACATCAAAGGCATGCTTAGCTATTATAGTATTAACTCCACCTCAGCACCTTGTACTTGGAGTCAAAAGGAGAATGCAATTTTAGAATATAATATCTAAGGCCAGACCTATATTATACATGACCAATTTGCAATTCTTGACTATAACACTCATAATTCTAGTTCATCTGTGAATACCTTTTTCCATAATTCAAACTCCTCCTCAAAAGGCCACTGGAAAGCCACAACCTGATCATCCATATTTCGATAGGGAGCATACTTTACCATTATCGATGTGGAATTTTTATCAAAGTTCTCTAAGAAACTTATAACAAAAGACAACTTTTCCAATGTAGTCTCTAGCATGTGGATGTCAGCATTTTTGCATATCTCATGTGTTTGAGACATCATTATAGTGTGCATTTGCTCCTTCCAAACCTACAGGGGTTTGAATTCATCCCGACTATGTAAAATATGAGGCAATGGGAACAAGTACTTTCCATCATACACATCTTTCAACAATTTAATTTTGGATTCCATTGGGGCGGAAAATCCATGAAACTTCTGCTCAACAATTCCCTTGACCAATTGATATGTTGCAATAATAGTAGGATATTTATCACCATGTTGTTTTTCCCCTACTGCCATGAATTTCAACTTCTCCATTTGAGGGCTCCATTTGTTTAGCAATGGGATGGCCAATTCTTTATCCCTTGGAAACATTTTTAGTGCTTGCAACATTAGGACATAATTTGGATGAACATTGTTTAGCTTACTTTGGACAATTCTATGAAAATGTTTCAAAACAGTGTCCACTATCATTGCATTGCTTCTCCCTACTGCATCCCATATTTTCTTTACCATCTCCTTATATTATTCAACCTAATAAATCATTTTCTCCCTATAAAGTCCCCCTCTAGGGCTAGTATCCCTCTCAATAGTGATAGGCACTTGTCCCATATTATATGGAACAATAGCCAAAGACTGTGCTTGTGCAGGAGGTTGAGACTGCTCTATTGGTGGGTCAGGAACAATGTGGCTAGAACTAGCTTGCTTTTGGGATCTCATGGTATCCATTTGTTGCCTCAATAAAGCCAATTCAGTTTCTAACTCTGCTACCTTTTGTTGACTCTTATTATATTCAATAATAATGTCATTATATTGGCCTCTCAGAGTATCCTGGTCCTTGGTCAAATCGTCAACATTTTCTCTGGTGAATTTGGCAACATTCACAACCATATCAGTAGCTTCCAATGTTGGGGTTTCAGCAACTCTCCTTACAACCAAGTGACCACTAAAGTCGGAAGGTTCTACAACAATTGGCTTTTTAGAGCCAGTGGATAGGGACCAGATTGCCAATGCATCCCATTCCTCACTAAAGGCCAATCCCTTGAGTGCCAATGTAGCCTCCTCTTCAGTAGAAAGAAGTGGCTTATTAGCCCTTCTTATTGTGTCAAACACCACAACATCAGCAATATCCCATTCAGGGAGTAGCAATACTCCACTTTTTTATACCGATTCCCGACCCTACTCTAGTGTTATTGCTTTGAATTTGTCTCTCATTTTTTCCCTGACCTTAGCTTGAATTACCTTCTCTAGGAGCTCTAGATACAAACTTCTCTCATGTGCCACCTTCTCAAAATATAATGCAGTATGTGCTCTCTGCACAAAATATTTAAAAGCACTGGTTTGAATAAAAGATTCATCCATCATGAACTCTCTGTAGGCTTCTACTCTCAAGTCATCATTGCTTGTTATTCCTTTGATTTCATCTTTTCCTAACCTCAAAAAGACTGTACCTGAACCTGTTGCAATGTCAATTGGGTCCAATGGCATCTCAGGATGCATTTCATCTGGAGTGACAATAATGTCATCATCCTCATCACCATCACAATAAAAAATATTTACTCTTTCAACCCTCTGCCTCTTTGGTGATTGTGGGCAAGCCTATTCTTAAAAACTTGGAGGAGAATCCAAATCAACAACATTTGGTACTAACTGCCTTGAAGAAGATGGTGCAATATTTTTAGCAACATCTTCAGCCCTACTTCCCTTTCTTCTAGAAAAAACCCTTATCTTCTTTTGGGGCTAATAAGTAGGCCTCTCCTCTTCCTTTACCTCAAGGTACTCCTCGATGGTTTGTGATTTTCCCATTTCATCCACAACCCTTCATCTTTCAAAACCCCAACCAAGCTCTCAAAATTATCAATAGCATACATTGCCTTGCTAAACTCATCTTTAGCATTAGGTATGGGATTGAAACCAAGTATTTTAACCTGCTTACTTTTACCATTTTAGAGTAGGCAATGTATAGTGCCTTTCTCTCATCTTGTAATTCCGAATCAAAAATATTCCTAATGATGTCCTCAGGAAAGTAGAAGTTGTGGACAAAAGCTCCTGTTCGATGTTTTTCCTTCATTTTAGAGATAAAACCCTCTGGATCATGATTCCTGGGGTGCACAGTCCTTAGCCTATAAGGCCCAAGTAATTTATGCAACTCCTTCCATCCTCCCTTTTCCATAACAAAATCGACAAATGTTGTATATTCAGGGAAGAAAGAACCTTTTTTCTGTTTAGCTGGCAAGTGTAGTTCCTGAGCGGCCCCCAACTGCCTCATGATTTCCAAAAATCCAATTCTAACCAGAACCTCCCTTGGCAGAACCTTTGGATTGACATTAATGCCAAAAACCCTAAAAACTATGGTATTATGATAGGGGATAATGTCTCCCCAATTGTGCATTATGTTCAATTCAGGCCTTCTCTCCATCGCTCTCAAGAAGTCATGAATTTATTTTGGGATCCTTGGGGGGTCACGAACCAGAGCCTCCCTTAATTTAGATCCAAAGACATTATGGAAAGTTACATAATCAAACTTATGATCATGCATGTGAAGAATCCTAGTCCAATATTGGACAGGCATTTCAATGTTTCCTTCCTTCTTCTTTAATTCCATATATTTTTCGAACACAGCTTGACCCCTATACAAAAACATGTGGATTAACAAGGAATACCATCTAAATCAAACCCAAATTTTCCCCTCATTTAGGGATACCAGACTCGTGTGCATCTTCTCTGCCAAATAAGTGGCAAAATCATATATTACATTAAAACCTGGGTGCTAGAGATTTACTGCCATATACATAATATTGGTAGGCAAGGTTTTATTTAAGTTGACTCTTAGAACCTGAAATAAAGCACAAACATTCTTCTTGAAATAACTGGAGAAATAGTCCACAGGAAAAGGTTCAGGCTCATTCCTTCCAATTACTACCTTCTTCTGTTTTTTTCCTCTTCTTGAGACTACCAAATGAGGTATTAAAATGGATGTTTTGAACAAACCCATAGTATTTCTATATTCTTGTCTGAAAACCTCCAACTCGACAGGAACCATATCTTGAATCCATTCATGCAATTTAAAAATATCTAAAATTTCTTCTTTGGTTATCTTAATCATCTGCACACCAGAATATTTTCTAACAATTTGGGCCATAGGGTCATATCTAGCAGCAATGTCCTTTAAAAGATCTACATCCATATAAACATTAGGAACTACCAATTTACCTAGGTATAACCTCATGGGGTTACACAAAGGAATCGACAAATTCTTGTTCCCAAACCAATTGGAGAACAACTACCACCCATGTATGGTAACTCGGTATCTTGAATTGCACATTGTTTGTCTGTCAATCCTTCCAAGATTCGAGGCCCATAGAACAAAACCTTTCCCCCTACTTCTTGCTAGTAGAGGGTTGTAACAAATCAATAATATCTTGGGATAAAGACCTGGTACTGGTTTTAGAACCAAAACTTTGGGCCTTAGGTGCCATTTATACTAGACTAATGATAATTCGAACTAGGGTTTGCTTATTTTCAGATAGAAAATAATTACAATTTTCTCCTTTAGCCTTAACAAAAAATTCTTCAATATTCAAAAATCCCTAGCAATTATCTAGACAAGCTCTAAAAGCCAATCTATTCAATGAATTCTTCAAGAATAGAAATAAGAAACAATCATGAATTGCCCAGCAAGCAACCATAAAATCTTCTAACTTTACAAGAAATGGCGTATGTGCTACTTACGGTTTCAATCGTAGAACATCCAGGGCAGTGAAATTGAGAAATTGTAACCACAACTTGCTTCACTCGATACCAGGCAATTCTTCCTCAATGTAGAGATACAACACGAAAATATTAATTCGCAAATTTTAGCATTTAATTATGCAGGTAGAGTCGAACTCGACCATTACTTTTCACGTGTGTGAGATAAAACAGCTATAGTACAATACCAGTTTATTTTTAAATATGAGTCGTTGATCAATCACAACGTTGGCTAAGAGAACGGCTCAGATTTAGTCAAAATAGTTTGAAAATGCCATGTTTTCCCTCCTATCACCAAATGAATAGGATATTCACCTACCGAGCACCACATCAGCACGAAAATGGCCCCCACCTTTATTATCAGTGCACAACATTGGATTCCACACGTCACCAAATCGCACACCTCACAACATTATTGAAATTGTAGTTTTAATTACACAAGGTCAACGAGGAATGACCACGATGTGTCGGTACGGAAATAGCTATCGGCATCAACCTTCATCATCGATCAGTGAGCAAAACTGGTCCCCACCATCAAATGTGATAGATGGCAGCATCTCACATGCCTCGCACCATATTTGTGACGTTAGTAGAAACCTTGCAAGGTCTGTGAGCAACAGTCAAGATTGAAATCACTTCATCTAACGGTCGCGCAATATGCACATGCAAAAAGGTTATTCATAAAGAAAGGGACCGACTAGGTGGACGGGGAAATGACCCTCAAGGTCAAAAATATTATTTAGAGGTTTAATCTAAAATAATTCAATAGCCCGACACTATTAAAATATAATGTAGTCATGACGCCAAAAGACCAAAAAAATGGGTAAATGGGACTGGTAAAGTCATGATCAAAAAGGTATAAAAGACCACTTAAGTGATCGACCACTGTCAATAACAATTCAACGCCTGAAAAGAAAACCCCTAACCCAACCACTCAAAGCCGAGGACAAAACATACCTACAAGGGAAAAATATTTTAAAAGCTCCACCAAAACCTTAACTCAAATTGAAGCTTAACCCTAACCCTAATGTAAACCTTAACCCTAAATTAACCTTAACCTTAGTTAAACTCTACCCCTAATTGAACCCTAACCCTAATCTTAATAATAACCATAATTGATCCTTATACCTAACCCTAATTTAGCCCTAAGTATAATCTTAATTGTACCCTAACCCTAATCTGAATTCAATTTTGGTCCCAATTGAAACACCAACCCTAACTTTAACCATAATTGTAACCCTAATTGTAACCCTACCATAACCTTAATTTTAACCATATTTTTTAACCTTAATTCTAACTATAATTTTCTTATGACTCTAACATAACTCTAACCTTGATTGTAAACATACCTCTATCCCTAACACTAATTGTGGTTATAACTATAATTGTAACTCTACTTTTTACCCTATTTCTAATCCCAACCTTAACCTTCACCATAACCCTAACCCTAACCATAGTTTTAATATTTTTTTAATTATAATACTAATAAGTAGGTTTAAAATTATAGTATTAGTAATTATTATTATAAAATTAAGGTTCTAAATAATTATTTCAATTATATCTCTAAAATTAATAATTATAATAGTAACTTTGATATATAATCATGAAATTAAAATATTTCAAAATAATTATTTAATAGGATTAAAGTTATAGTATAATTTGATTAGATCTCTTTTTATCTAAATTTGGGTTTATTTTTTTTCTTCCTTGATTTTTAATTACACTTTTCTCTTTATTAGAACTTTTCTTATCTATGTGTATAATTCTCACTCTACTTCTTACCTTAATTCAAATCTCAATCTTAAAATTCACCCAAACCCTAAACCTAATCTTAATTCTAATGATTTTTTAATTATAATAAAAGAATAATATCATAATATTATAAAAGAAAGGTTATAACCTTAAAATTAAATATTTGAATTATATCCCTAAAATTATTAATTATAACCCTAACCTTAATAGATATTCAAGAAAATTAAAAATAAAATAAATAATTATTTAACAAGATTAAATTTCAATATTAGTTAAATTTGTGTTGTAATTATTTGTATTCATTGCCACATCTAACTATGTATTGTAGCACATGAGATTTTTATAAAATGGTTAATGTTTTCTTTAATAAACTGCTTACAACATGTACTATGCATTGGTTATGGTTTGTGTCAAGGTAAGTATTTAGTTTAAAGAATTTTTTTTAGCTCTTCAAAATTTGTGTACTTGTTATATTTTCATTTTATTCATTTATTTACTTGTTTATATGATCATACAATATTTTTAATAGAGATTTTTTTTAAATTAATTTTAAAATTTTTAAGATAATAATTATTAAAATATTCATAAAATATACAATCTTTTAATATTTTCTTTTAATTGTTGTTTTGTTTTTTACTCTAATATTGATATTTATAAGTTTTTTTTTATATTGATAAAATATAAAAATAGAATAAATGATCATTTTGAACATTTACTCTTAAATTATTATTATTTTAATCTCACAATGCAAATATCATTAAATTATTAACAAAATATACAATCTAAGCTATTATTTTTCAATTACCTATAAAGTATACAACTTAAACATTTAAAAAAATAATTAGATATAAACCAAAAGATTCATAAATGTTCAAATAAAATTTCATGCAACTTCCATATTAGTATTTTGTGTGTTGTCATTTGTAATTAATTTATTTGGTTATTTTGAATCTTTTTAGGTTTTGGACATCATCATAATTAATAAATTTAAAACTTATCAACTTCAAATATTTTATATTTTTAAAATTAGAATTTAGTTTAATTTTATAATATAAAAAAGTTTGTATGTAAAAATGAAAAAAACATACAATATGAAGAAAACTTTTAAATTTAAATTTTAGTCTTTGATTGTTGAATTATTTAAAAAGAAACATGTACTTCTATTTAATATTTAATTCATTTATATTATATAATCATTATAATTTAATTAATTATGAATTTAATAATTAAATAATAAATATTCTATGAATTTTAGAAATAAAATTTAGTTTAATTTTAAAATAAAATTTATGTTTTTGCAAATATTTTGTTGATTTGATTATTTATTTGCTTTAATTAAGGTTTAATTAGAGTTAGGTTTATGGTTCAATTAGGGTTAGGGTTAGGGTTAGGGTTTATTTAGATTAAGGTTCAAATAGGCTTCAATTAGGATTTAATTAGGGTTATGATTACTGTTTAATTTGGGTTAATCCTAAGTTAGGATTAAAATTATTAATCCAAAATAAAACTTGGAGCTAAGGTTAGGGCTATGGTAAGTGATTAGGGCTATGGTAAGTGGTTAGGGCTATAGATTTTTATTTGAAAAATCTATATATTCAAAATATGGTTTATTTCATTTATTTTTAAGTTGAAAAGTTGTATTAGATTATAATTTGTTATTTGCTTAACAAAAAAAAAAATGAGAATAAAAAAATTCCAAAATATTTGTAGAGGATATAAGAAAGAAAAAAGTACATTGCTCATTCCTTATGATTTTGCAAAGTAAAATGGGAATTTGGAAATTTTTGATCTAATATTTTTTTAATTACTATAATTTTCCTAATTTCAATGCATATGAGTGGCATGAGTGCTAAAATTTGATTGCTGAAACTTTATTATTTTCCAAATAACTTACTTAAAAATCACTATAATCTAATTAAATCAAATCCTAGAATGCATATATATTATAAAATTATATATTTGATATTTATGTATATTTATTATTTGATAATATATTTATTTATAATTATACAATTTATATCATATGTAAATTTTTATATAATAATAAATGTAATTACATTGTATATAATATAATTTGGAAAACAAACTTATTAAAAAAATACTTAAAGGATTCGACGAATGAGATTAAATCAACCGTATTGCATTCCTTGTAGTGAACTCTTGATCATTGATTTCATAAAAATGTAGAATGTTTTAATCATATTTAAGGAATAGTGATTAAAACCTATAATTTGTAAAATGTAAGGAATAGTCATAAAATAATGAGAAACAAGAATTAGGAAAAGAAGGTGATGGAGCCTCAAATTTTTTCCTTTGATCCATTATTATTTTGCCACATTACTGGTTTGTCATGCTATCTGAAACCTAGGGTTGGATGTTTTATTTTTGCCTTCATGAAATCTTAGTGTTCTATCTTAAACCTTGGGATGGATCTATTTCATCATTACCTTTTTGGGGGAGGGTTTAAAATCAACTTATGTCCCATTGACTCATCTAGGCCGGGCCCCCTTTTAATAAATAATGTTAAATATTTTGCCTGACTTTATTATTTCTTAAGTCTGGGTCGGTTTGTGCCCCGTGCTTTAAGAACAAATTTGAGCCATCATTTGTCGTTGTCCTAGGCGATGTCCCCTTCTCCCTTTTAATAGTTGTTTCATTTTGTAGGGGGTGTTTTTAATGACCGTCGATCTTCCTATGATTGATCCTGACCACTCCCCACGATCTCACGATGACATCACTACTGGTTTTTTAGTAATTGCGATATCATGGGCGAGTGCCACATGTCCCAAGCTGCTGATGCCGAAAAGGGATTAATAAAGCATTTAATATTTTTGTCAGAGTTAAATACGTTATAAAGTGGGTTACTAAAACAGCTACGAGATGCACATGCTCGAGGTCGATGGTGATGTTATAATCTTGGTAAAACATTGCTTGATGGTTATGTTTGGTTCTGCCAACTACTGCGAGTGAACACAATCGCTGATGGTAGGAATCAATGGTTGCCTGCCATCACGTGATCCAAAGATGCAGGATGTTTAGTGATCACGATATCATGGGTGGATGCCACATGTATTCCTTTGGCGCTACCTTCTATGGTGGGCCCTCGATGCTGACATGGATATTTCATCGACACTTTTGAAGATGGTCATTCAATGATCTGACAAAAATAAAAGATCGACGTCTGAAGTTTAAATTCGCATCAAATGCAACTGGAGCCATTGGCATGACATGCAAATGAGCTTTAATAGCAGACGAGACGTCTATTAGCTCAATTCAATCATCAAAAACTATCCTATCTTTTTCTATCTTCATCACAAAAGAATTCAAGTATTTTCCAAGCAGTTCAGAGCCAAAGATAAAGTTTTTCAAGCGATCACCGCAAAGTTTGGTTCTCTGCAAGGCGCAAAATCCCCTGAGTTATTTTCTAAACTGCTAGGTTAATTTGACTGTGTCTTTGCAAAGGGTTCTATTGTGCTGGTCAAGGGGTTTTGGTAATTATTGTCATAGGGTTACTGGTTCGTTTGAATTATTGGAATTGCACAATTGTGTTGTATTTTTGTGTTCTAGGTACCCCTAGTTTCTTTGAGGATTTGATTTTTTAAAAGAAGCCCTAGTTGTTTAAGATGGCACCACCGAAGCAACACTCTAGCCATGTTGATTATTTGAAGAGGAATTTGTATGATGACTTCCTGGATCAACTCCTATTGTCAACAAATGACAGGAAGAGTGGTTTGGTTTTAATGAATGGAAAGACCCTAGGCGAAGGTCTAATGTGCGTAAATTATAACATTGCAGATGCCAGGATTCCTTGATTGGTCTTGAAATGTTTAGGGTATGGTATGGATAGTGAAAGATACCTCACCCCTTCTCTAATGGCTGGAGATATGACATGGGGAAACTAACAGTGCCAAATGTGTTCCCTGATGTTGACTTGCTCAGAGCAGTGGCAACACGGTATGATCCTATGACAAGGGTCATAAGGGATAATGATGATGGAATTCTACTAAGCATAAATGTAGATGAGATTCGAAAGATTTTTTATTTGACTGAGTATAGCCCTTTCTTAGACCAAATAGATTTTGAGGAGATGAAGGAGGAGTACAAAAGGTTAAAGCCTCTTTTCAGATTGAGGTTGCTTCCTCCTCACCTGGCCAGGGTGGGCAATTCAATAATTATTATCAGCACAAATTACCAGGAGCCTTTCAAGCTGAGCTATTTTCCAATCACTTCCTGGCAACATTTTATTCATTGTGCCAGATTTTAGGGTTCGGCCCTAATACTGTGATGCCAGTTGCGTACATGTTTATGGGAGCCCAGATTCAGCATTCCAACTTCTCTAAGGATATGACTTTGCATCATTCCTGTCAGAGAAGATGAATGAGGGTTTGATGAAGCTGCATGTGGGGGATACTAGCACTCCTTTTTTTTGGTACTCCCTATTGATGCATATGTTCCTGTACAAGAATGTTGTTTTATTCTCAGAAAAAATGGAGTTCACGTAGGAGGTGAATGGAGAAAGGTTACCAGTATAGGTGTGGAGTGCAGATTTGTCTTACAATAGGGGAGGTGTTAGCTTTATGCAGTTTGATAACTGCTTTGCCTCTAGACTCAGGGCTTGGTTCGTGGTAAATGTGCCAAGAGTCCCTGAAGATTTGCATGACTTCCTCTGACCGAAGGTGATGAAGCCTAATTTAAAAGTGTGTCACAATTGGGGTGATATCATCTTGTACCCTGTAAGCATTGTCTTGAGGGTGTATGGTTTCCAGGGAACCCCTCATATCCTCCCCTTTAATGTACCATCAAGGATGGGGTTTGTCGAAGTTATGTGGCAACTAGGTTGTATTCATGAGGACAACCTAACAAAGAAAGGAAAAGGAACTTTGTTCCCTGACTACACTATTGTTTCTAATTTTGTTTGTTCCAAGGGAGGATGGGTCCACTTCAGAAGGTTTTTTGATGACTTCAATTTGAGGAATGGTCCTAGGAGATAGCATGACCCTGAGGGATTATTTGCATTGTTCATAAAACGAATTAAAGGTGGAAAATTTTCACATGAATTCAACTTTCCTGAGGACCTAATCAGAAATGAGTTTGATTTGAATAGGTAGGAGTTGAATAAAGAAAAATGGATTGCATATGAAAAGCTGCTAGCTATAATACATAAAATAGATCCAAAATATGATCCATTAATGGATTTCACTCCATTTCACAAGAGAATAGACTTCTTAATGGCTAATTTCAAAGATATCATGTGCACCTTGATGACCAAGAGGGCTAGTTTGGAATTAGATTTTGGTATAGAAAGACTAGATGTGAGGCCTGAAGAAACAAGGCTAACTTATCAACCACTAGTTGATAAGCCTCTATACAAGAGAAAGAGGAATGTGAGTAGTGATGAGGATGAAGGGGATAACAAGGGAAAACAAGTCATGCAAGCATCATCATAGCTAGGTCCAAGGATCAGAGCACCTAGAGGGATAAGGATTGTGGATCTAGATTCACCACCAAGAGGTGATCCTGTAGTGTTACCATCTAAGCCAAGCCCTAAGAGGCAAAGAGTTGAGAAAATGTAGGAAACTCTGATGGATGAGATAGTTATGACTGATCAAGACATGCAGGTTGGTATCCCTTCCCCTCCTAGACCAACACAATTGGTGCTTTCTAACATGGATGTAATGGGGCAATTTGTACAAGATGCCAGGATGGAGGCCTGCAAGGAATTCTTGGATGATGATGCATTTGTAAAGACTCCTGTATTCTTGCAACTAGTTTGGAGGATGAAACTAGAAGAGTACCAGAATAAATGCAAGAGTAGGAGAGAATCGAGACCTGATAAGTCTGAGTAGGAGAATGATGATGAGGTCAAGGCCAAATTAATGGAAGAATTCAAAAGCATCACTCTTGAGGAGGGAAGAATACTTGTGACTTAGGCTAGTGTCTTACTTTTGCCTGAATGGGACATAGCTGATGTAGTTGCATTCAATGCTATCTTACAATCCAAGCACCCTATTCAAAATAGTGAAGAAGAGGTTAAGACAGCTTTGCCGGACTCTGCCTTTAATGAGGAGTATGAAACTCTGGCCATATGGGCATTGGCACCCCAGGGTAGAAAGCCAAATGTAACTGATATCAGCCCACACCTAAGGAGAGGGCTAATCATCAAGAGAGCTTCTTAAACTTCAAAAACAAAAGCTACAAGTCTGATAGTAAATGTGTCCATTGGCCCAAAAGACAACTGAGAGAGAAGAGGCTAAAAAGAAGAGTCTGATGGAGAAATACAATATGATAATTGTAGAATATAGTAGGATGCAACAAAGGAATGTTGAGCTGCAATCTGAAGTAGATAGGTTGAAATATGGGCAGGTGGGAGAATCCTCCAGTGCTCCTAGTATCAGAGCATTACCTTCTATTGCAGGATTAGTCCCCCCTACTACTCCAATTGTTTCAACTCCGGGGTCCCCCATCCAGGCACTTGCTCTCAGTCCTACACTAGGGCCAGTTGAAGAAGAAGTTGAATATTTTGTGGATCCCACCAAGAAGCAAATGTTGAATAGGATCACAGAATTGCAGGTTGCCTTAAAGGAAAGTGAGGATGATGCAATTGCCAAACAAAGTGAGGTGGTTGACACAGTTCTGAGGCATCTTAATGAAAAGGTTCATGGTAAATAACCATCTGTACATTCTTTGTATTCTTTATTCTTGGATGGGATAAAAAATATCAATAGGGATCAGGAAATATTTTTTCCTTTGGCTGAGAAATGGATCCCTAGGGCCAATGATCTAGATATTATGTAAAAAAATTCTAGGTTTGATGCGAAAATTAGGCCCTAGTCATTGAAGCCTACTCAAATCTTTGTAAAATCATTGAACGGATTTCAGGCCCTACCTGATGATTTGAGTAGAACAATTAGGGAGCTAATAAAGAGCTTTGATGACTGGAATGATACATTTTTGCCAGACATTATTCATGCACAAGGAAATGTTAAGACATTACAACAGTGGCAGGATGGGCTAGAAGAATTTATCAATGCACAAATCAAATCGATTTGTGATGATTCAATCTATGATTTGCTGGTAAATAGTATGGATAAGATAATTAACACCAGCACATTCTTAGAGTTTTTTGAAAGGGAAGCCAATCAGGTTGCAGTGAAGTACACACCTTACAATACTAAGGTGAATGAGGTGGTGAATTTTGGTTGGCCAATGGATGAAGAGTATCAGAGATGGGTGGACAAGTACTTAACCGAAGAGGAGTAAAACAATGTCTATTACCACAGGATGGATGAAGCAATATGAGATGATGATACAAACAATTCTGGAGACAACCACAGGAAATTATTTAACAATGGACAGGGCATGTGAATAGAATGAGAAGATGTTTGAAATGGAGATAGCCAAAAGGAATGCACTGGAGGATGTTGATACACACAAGCAGCCAGCTTATCGAGATTATCTATCAAACATCTATTTATGACTTAATAGAGCATAATTTCTAGTTTCTTATTGTTTTTAATCAAAAGACACTTCTCAAAGGACGCCCCCTTTCACAATTTTGATATATTTATATCTATTTCATAATGTAAAATAGATATAGGTACATAGGAGAAAGATACAGTAGATAGTTTGCAATGAAACTTCCCTTTAAAAGACTCAAATGCATGTATGAATTTTGATAAAGTTAATGAATATGTCTGAACTTGTGGCTTAATCTTGGTATCAGCTATTTGTGGAATTATACAGTTATTTTTTTGTCTCCATTTTGATGCTTTTATGTTGTTTAAATTGATATATCAAGCATATATATATTCAGTTTACCGATACACATTTGTTGTATTTGTGTGATGTGATTATTTAGTTCTTTCAAGTAAAGATTAAACCCTTCTAGTCAATCACAGTAACTAAAGAGTATTAATTGGATCAATAAGAAGAATAACAAAACTAGGATTGTCATTCTATCTCAAGTAGAGTTTGTCAGTCATTTACTTGACATTTATACAAGTTATAAACTACATATGTGTGTCAAACACTTTGAATTATTGCCATCATAGATTACACTTTTATAGATCTTCATTAGACTCCATACACCCAACAAGGTAGTGGTCTCACTCTTTCATCTTTTGGTTTATCCATTTTATTTTTTAGATCTGTTAACTGAACATATTCTAATATAATTCAAATATAATTAAAATTAAAAACATCATAAATTAATTATGTAACCACATAAGTCAAATATAATTCTATCAAGAAATTAATATCAAATAGATAATACAATCACATAACTCATACATTTCAATGTCATTGATCTTCTTCTTCATCCAACTCTTTGTTTGTATCATCCAATCCATATTCAACATTGTAAGGATTGGTCATAGCATCATCATCGTCATTGATATTAGTTTTGATAATGTCACCATCCACATGGATATCATCTTCATGAACATTAACTCCTACATCATCATGATCTAGTTCCTCCTCTTCGACATCTTCATTAGGCACATCATCAACTAACTGTTGATCCTAATCATCATCTACATAATCTTCTATTTCTTCACTATCTTCTTCTTCCACTACATTATACTTTACCGACCTTCCTCTTGGATCATGTCTCACAAAATATGACCAACCCGCTTTACCTGGAACCTCTGAGTAAAATAACTGCTCACATTGGCTTGGAAGAACATAGGGCTCATTTCTAGCTCGCTCAAAATACCTTATATTAACCATGGTAAATCCATTATCATGTTCAATAATGGCTCTCTCAGGATCATTTTCATTCAATTGTAGCCTGTACCATAGGATAACAAACAAAACTAATTTGAAGGACTTAAATTCACAATCAAGTATATCATCCAAAATCCCATAGTATTGATTTTTTGAGACTTTTGTATGTATGTCGCTTCTAGATGAAACATTAGTCACCTGGAAGACTACAGTTATCCCAGAATCACAAGTTTTCTTCGTGTCATCTAACTTTTTGATTTGAAATTTAGGACCATTGCACCACATAGCCTTGTGGTGTTTCACCTGCAATATGTCAAACATGTAAAACTTATTGCAATATCGTCAGTTGATAAACATATTTATTCTTGGCCAAATGTATGCAAAGAAAAAAATCTCAACATATATATACATCAATATAATTGAAAATAATTAAATAATATGGGTGATTAATATATTTATACATACCTGTTTATCTCTTAAACCATATGCTAAATAGATTTCCCTTGGTGTAACATTGGAATCTCCATCACGATGAGTTTCTTTAACCCATGAAGCCACACCTTCCCATGTTAATGCGCGACTAAATTGTTGACATCTTTCAATCAATACCATCATCCAATCAAGATTGTTTGCGACATACAAATCTAGTGCATCCCACTCTCGACCAACTGTATAAAAAAATTTGAAATTTACAAACGACGTATAATTAGTTAATTACCATGGTATACGACTTTAATTTCTAATTGATGAATATTGAAGATTAATAATTAAATAAGTACAATATACATAAAATTAAATGTAAAATGTATTCTAATTAATCTCCATGACCATCTTATAATTACTTGTCACTTTCCTCAATCTACCTTTCCCCATCAGGTACTCCCCTTCGAATTTGTTAATGGAGTTGGGATCCCAAATGTGATCTACATGGATCTTTGCTATAAACTTAGGAAGATATTCAATAATGTACACCATGGTCTAGTATACCATGTATCCCTCCACCACAGAACCCTCAAGATGTGCTCTTTGTCTAACCAAAGCCTTCAAAAATTTCAAGTGCCTCTCAACCATCCACATTGACCTTGTGTGTACAGGTCCACACAATTCAATCTCCTCAACTTGGTGTATGAGCTAGTGTTCTTGTGCATTGAAAAATGTCGAAGGTAGACATTTTTGCATTTCACACATTAGATGAGAAATTTTTCTCTTCCAATAATTTATATCTTCTTTATGGATTGCTTTAGATGACAACCATCTACAAGTGATTCAAAGCACAAATATATTAACAAGATTTAACAAACATATACAATGAATTGAACAAATATCGCTACTTACCTCATGTATTTTCCAAGACCATATATAACTTGCTTGACATTGTTGTCAAAGTTGTCTGGGAGAGATAGAGGTAGAACGTATTGCAATAATTATAAAAAGATCTTTTCATTATTTTCCAAAAAGTAGTAAACATAATACATTGAAAAGTACATGCAGTATACAAACATATATATAATATACCAGAATAATTACCTTAATGAAGGTATGCCAATCATGCATTTTCATCTCTAACCCAAATTCACCTTTCTTTGTTATGATATTGTTTATGTTCATAGCAAATCCTTTCGAAAATTGAATTTTTCATATGACTTCTTTCATAGCATTGCTTTGCTACTCCATTAATAACCAAAGAAGGGCACTTATATTAATTTGGTCTCCATCGCTATTTAATTGAATGACATTTTTCATTACATGATTGGCTTCCTGAATGTCACTACAAATTTTGACAATTTTTTCTTTGTCATGCCTTCCATCCAATATTTTCCATAACGTTTCTGTCATATTCTTTCCGATATGCATTGTATCAAACAAATGCACAATTTGTAGCTGCTCATAGTAGGGCAACCTACTAAATTGTCTAGGATAACTTTTCAGTCCATGTGGAAGCCGACCATTAATGCCTTGATGACCTTCATGAAGCATATAATTTAATCAAATTAACAATGGCAATCATTGTCAATTACAGCATGAGTAAACACAACACAATATAAAAATATAAATTCAAAACATATCATATATTATAGATAAACAATTTGATCCAATAAATAACCTTGATGATTAATTCTATTATATTCCAACTTCTATAGGCGAGGTGTCATTCTTTGTGGTTTTGATGTAGTCTCTTCTTTCCCATTGAAAATATGTTTTTCAGTAGTTTGATACTTATGATTTATGTGGAGGAAGTGCCTATACTCATCAAACACCTCTTTTCCTAAACTTGTTGAACGACGAGATTTCATCTTTGGACCACAAATTGGACATGCAAATTTTCCCTTTGTTTGAAGACTTGCAAATCATATATAATTGGATTAAATATGTCAATTTTTATAATTATATATAATGAATAGATTATTTTAAAAACATGCATGATATCTACTTCATAAAATTAAATATCGGTAAAGTCATGCATTCGAACGTTATAACATACCAGAAAAATGTGTTAGCCCTGGGGCATCATGAATTGTCCATACAAGCATTGCATGGAATTCAAATTGTCTTTGCCCTATTGGTCTAGATACATCATACATAGTCACGCCATTCCATAACTTTAGTAACTCATCGATAAGAGGCTCAATATATACATTCATATCTTTAACTTGGTACTTACCTAGTTGAATGAACATAAATATTACATAATTATTATAACCATTTTATTGCTATATATAAATTAATGTACATGACTATTAAATGAAAAAACATATATGTCATTATGCAAAAAATAAGACAAATGAGATGCTACTACGTTAAAGAAAATTGATGTAAAAAAATTCCTGGAACAATCATTGCCAACATTATGTGCTCCCTCTTTATTGACATTCATGGAGGAATGTTATTGTTGATAACAAAAATAGGCCACACCGAGTAAACAGATCTTAGCTCTCCAAATGGATTGACACTGTCCGCTGCCAATGAAAGCCTGAGATTATGAGGTTCTTCTTTAAAGTGTGGCCATTTTTCCTCCATGTCCCTAAATGTAGAACCATCCATAGGAATTCAAAGAATCTCATCTTCACTTCTATTTTGTGCATGGTAATCCTTAAATTGTGCTAATCTTTCACACCTAAATAATTGTTGCATACGTGGAATACTGGGAATATAACGGAGAACCTTGCAAGGCACCTTTTTTGTTAGTTGATATGTTCGATATCTACTGATATGACATTCTGGGCATAATGTTGCAAATTCATGTTGTTTATGATATATAATATGATCATTGGGACATGCATCTATTGCTTGATACTCCATTCCAATATCTTTCATAATGCCAGATAAATCTCGATATGAGTGAGGTAAAATATTTGATGGTGCTAAAAAAAATTCACCAATCAATCTACAACAAAAAATAATTTCTTAATATAAAGAATATTAATAGTACATACGTCATCCTTTATTTACTAGCGATGAACTAACAACAAATAAAATAGATGAAAAAAGATGACATATATGACATACCTTAACATCTATGAGATTGCTATGTTGGATAAACCATTCATAACCTTCAAGTTCACCAACAATAATACAACAGAGAGAAGAGTTGTTTGGGAGCCTTCATAAATGGGCTTGTATGCCTTCTCAAGTACAGGTAAATCATGAAAATCATCAAAGTCATCTCGATCAACATGATCAAATGTGCCACTACATGTGTCATGGATCAATGTATTTGTACTATCATCTTCAATTGTTTTTTTGACACATGATCATCTTCTTCCATAGGATCATTAATTTCATCTTCGATATTCATAGCTCCATATTCCTCTGCTTGTAAAACCACATTATCCAGGCCATGATAATCCATATCATGTGCCCTAGGATGCCCCACCTTTATAATAATGACAGACACAAATAAACCATGATCATGATCAAGTGATTATATATATATATATCAAATCTTAAAACAATATAAATATTTACAAATTCAATCAATATAAACACATATAATAAACAACTTACCAATGGATGATAACCATGCCCCCCTTCAACGTGACCATGCTACCTACAATGTTTCTCAACTGTTGTGATTAAAATTATTCTCATCTTTAAGCACTTGCAATTATTGCAAGGACAATAACATTTCCCATCACCCTTTCTTTTCAATCTAGCCCATAATCTATCAAGTGACTCTTCATTTTGTTCTGGACTAATATTATCTGACATGATTTTTCTTTACCAAGATTGAATATTTAGATCTTCAAAAAATATCAAACTCACACTCCAATAATTTTTAATCATACACAAGTAACAAAATATAATAATTATGATATTTTACACCAAAAAAATTCGGCATGCAAGCACCCCTGCAAAAGAGAAGATAGTCTGAAGTTAATGACCCCAAAAAACACTTTCAAATGCTAATTCTAGAAATTATTAAATTTTGATTTTACTATGATTTCCAACTGTTAGACTCCTAAAATCATAATATTGAACTTGCACAACAAAATTTGGAAATGAAATTCTCAAAATATAGCTAATAGGCCTCAATAATTAAGGCCTACTCAAGACTTTGTGAAGTCACTACAAGGTTTCTAGGCCTTACCTGATGATTTCAGCAGGAGGATTAAAGAGTTGGTAAAGAGTTTTGATGACTGGAGTGACACATATTTACCAGATATTGTAGATGCCCAAGGAAATGTTAGATCACTACAGAAAAGGTAGGACAAGGTAGATGAAATCATCAATGCACAAATCAAATTGATTTGTGATGACTCAGATTATGACATGCTGATGAGTAGTATGGATAAAATCATTAACACTAGCACATTTTTGGAATCTTTTGAAAGGGAGATGAATCAAGTAGCAGTAAAGTATACACCTTACAGTGCCAAGGTAAATGAGGTGGTAAATTTTAATTGGCCAACGGATGAGGAATATCAAGGATGGGTAGAAAAGTACTTAACTAAACAAGAATAGGACAGAGTCTACAACCGGTAGTTAACAGCTCAACAGTTATGGTTATAACAAATTTTGGCTATGTCTTGGTGGTAGTTTTGGTGCAAGTTTTTGAAGTTTGGAAAATGCAATAGTTATTCTCCAGTGGACGGGATGAACAAGAAGATTCTCTAGAGACTTAGCTGTTGTAACCAATTTTTGAAATGTCATAAGGCGGTCCAAGTGACCAGTGACAGGTGTATTTCTGGTCCGATGCTTGTTGCTACTTCATTTTCCCTATAAGAAGGATTTTTGGACCAAAAATATGGGTTAGCAAGTTAGATATCTTTAGGTCGAGTCTAAGTGAAGTTGCAGAGTGAATTTGTAAAGAGCCTTATATTATAGTGAAGATACTATTCTTAGGTTTGGTGTCATTCTGTTGTAGGTTTTAGTTTCATGGGTACTTAATTTTCAAGACAGTACTAGCATCTAAATAAAAATTACTCATTTCAAGGTCATGTATCTCCATTGTATGAATATATTATTATCTTGAATAAAATGATCAAGGGTTATTCTGTTCATCTCACTGTTATGGTGTGTGTAATTCTCATTTTGGCTTTAATTCAAGGAATTAATTAAAATGCTTGAGTGAGGTTATAGGTGACTATGTTGATATAAGGATTTGATAAGTAGTATTGGGTTAGAATATAGATTTATGGTATTGTAAGGCAGTATTATCTGAGATTTTATATGCTATGTGTCTAGAAGATAAACTTGGTTACAGTAAAAAACAACCAACACCTTTGATATTATCTAGCTATGGCTCCCAAATCTATTGAAAATTGATCATTAGGGTTAAAATTGAAACCTTGCAAATATAATCTTTGTCCATATCCATCAAGAATTTTCCATTAGTTATAAACAATTCCCTTATAAATAATTTGTGAAGTCAGGTCTAAAATCTAGAAATGAAATTTTGAAAATGCACAAGACTAAAAATGAAATCTGATGAGATGTTTCTTTAAAATATGATTTTCAAACCTGGAAGTACAAATCTGACTTCACAAATGAATTCTGGAAAAAGACAACGACTACCCTCAACCTGGTGATATCTTCTTGAGTTTCTTCTGATTTTCCCTAAGAAAACTATCGAGCAAAACACTGTCGAAATAAATAACCGAGCTCATTTTTATTTATGTCTTCCACAATTTAACTTTGCAGGTCCGTCAAAATTTTGGTGAAAGACCTTCGTTGAAATGTAGATGAAAAAATGGTTTGTCGAAATTCCGACGAATGTCGGGGATAAATGTTAAAAAAAATAAAAATTTGCACAAGTGCCTAACGATACATCTGATTATATGGCTTTTTTCGGAAGGTTTCGTCGAATTTTGCAATCAAATGTGTTAGTGTCAATGTCCTATCGATATTCTTGAGAAAAAAAATATTGTCATTTTCATAGAAAACTGGATCACGGATCTAAAGTAACAATTGCAAGCCCATTGTTGTACTACATTTTTCGAACTAGTGGAAAAAGACACTATACTTGAGAAGGCCCTTATTAAAAAAGGGTAACTTAAAACATCTAACAAAAATCAGAATACCCAAGGTACCTCAAATGACAAAAGTAAATATTGGGCCCACAATAAGAATGTCACAAATGACGGAGTTGTCGATGCAAAGGAAATTCACACTAGTTCTCAGATCACATTTAAAGGATCTAATACATCAAACAAACCACCACACATCCCTGAGAAAACAAAAAATTCCCTTCAGAAAAATCAAGAACCTAGAACTCAAAGGAACTTTCCAACAAGACACAAATACTCCCCCTTAGGGGAACCAATAGAATTAGTGCTAAAACAACTCTTGCAGTCCAAGGTCATTAAAATTCTTGAGGCAAAATATTATGATCCAGGGAAATTTAAACCATCACAATGGGATGAAAATTCCTTTTGTGATTATCATCGTATCAAGGGACACAAAACTTCATCATGCAGACAACTCAAGAACATAATCTAGGACCTACTCAAAAATGGACATAGAAGTCAATAGTCAAAAATTGACCTCCAATAGTGATCATACAATTTTTAAGAATCCTTTACATGATCATGGGATGGGAAAAACCTGTAGTTCAAGCTCAAAGACCAAAAACCATGCCAACTATACCAATGTCACCCATGATTATACTATACATCATATTCGAGCCTCATATGACCATGTCAATACCATCATCCTCAAGAAGCAACCAAAATGTGTAGTAACCACATGATGTACCAAGGTGAGCTTACAAGATGCTCCTCCTAAACTATAACAAAAGACCCAATATAACCTATTGGACCATTTGGGGAAGACACCTACTCAAATATCCATCCTTGAGTTACTTCATACCTCTCCCAAGCATAAATTTGTTCTAGACAAAGCATTAAAAATACCTTTGTACCAATTGAACTTGATGTCAATCAACTATAGGAAATGGTAGGATACTTAGACAATACCCACCATGTCACCTTTTCAGACAAATACTATTCATCTCAAAAGTCCCACCATAACAATCCATTGCACCTAGAATTCTATGTTAACAAACATAAAATTAGAAGAGTCTTGGTAGACAGTGGAGCGAGATTAAATATTTGAGCTTGTAAATTGGTTATAGCATTAGGATTCTCTAAAGCATGTGTAGACACAACAAAGAGAATTATCATAAAAGCCTATGATGATGAAGATAATTCCTCTAAGGGTGTCATAACACTACCTATTAGAGTTGGGCCCGTTGTATTGGATACCACATTCCAAGCATTGGACTTGGATATCCATTACAATATCCTCCTCGATCAATGGAAAAACAAGGATAAACAACTAATAGGGGGGTGAATCAGTTGTCACTAAAATCAAACTTATTCAACATTAATCAACCTTAAATCTCAGATCTAATATTTAACAATGCAAGCATAAATCAATAACACATCAAAGACACATGAACACCAAGATTTTATACGTGGAAACCTTGTTAGGGTAAAAACCATGGTAGATGTTAGTCCACAAGATTATACCTTGTTATAAGTATAATAAAGAATGAATAAGGAATGCACTTGTATTCATGCACACTACTCAGAGGAAGGCTCACTACCTTACATACAATAATTAGATTAAATCCATCTGATGAGGTTGAACTAAGATATTAGCTTCTACAAAAGCCTAATTACAGTTCTAGTTAGTCACACAAATACTTCTACACACTTCCACACTTTGCTCAATCTCTTTCACACTCTGCTTTTCTATTGAATGATTTGATCTTTATTCACACATGTACACCACTTTCATGCACCGAGCATACCTCAAAATGAGGAAAAAAATCTCTCTTATATATCTGCTACACAAATTTACATCAACTACTCTTTTGGCCACAAATAAAGAATAAATTATAACTGTCCACCTCAATACATGAATAAATCTTAATGCTCACAAACACAAGTTAGTCACAACATAGTGAGGACCCAAAAAGCACCTTTGAACACACCAAACAATAAAAGATTAATCCTCATCGATCTGCAACATGCTAACACCATCATGTCGACCAAGAACATCAAAACTCAAGCACACATCAGAAAAATCTCTGATCATGAACACTTCAATCAATGTGAATGTACAAAACTAATAGAGCATGATCTAGGCTCATCCATGAACGTCATAGGTACATGCACAAAAACTAAAATTTCTAGAATTTCATCCTCTTCTTTGAAGAACACCTGCTACAGAAACTGAATAACTATAGGAACAAAAAACTTCATAACTTCCACAAATCTTGATGCATACCATTACAACTTTCAGACAACATACTAGATAGATTTAACAACAAACCCTTTAGAATGTACCACCTACTTAACAACTTACAACCCTTTAGAATGCTAATAGTGTTGACATCAATGACAACCACATATCAGAAATGTAACCACAACATCCAACAAGATCCATGCCATGAAATACATTCCATCCAACTACCATCAATGCCTAAATTTTCCATACAATGGCACCAGAATCACAATAGCTAGAAAAATTGACCCTTTTCAATATTCTAGCAACCTAAGAGGAACCCCTGAACAATGAGTGTTGATAAATCAAGAAGCTTCATCATCCATTTCATGCCATTACGTAAAACCCTCCACATTAAACAAGGCATCCACCTCCAAAACTCCATCTTCTAGTACCAAGATCTCGGTCCAAGATAAGGGGTGTGGTGAGTACCATATGAAGACATCTTATTGTGTCAGTTAATTACCTACATCACTTAAATCTTATAATAGGATTTCAATAGTAAAAAAGAAACCTAAATTCATCATTCCTACATCTCCCACTATGACCTTGATGAAATGGGCAGAGTTAAGTATGTTGCAAGAGTTTCACCCTTTGTCTCCTTGTGTTGTGTAGCATGACACTTGGGTTCATGACATGGCTTAACCACCTCATGTGGATCTTAATTGGTTTTATAAATATGGTGGTTGTATCGGGCATTGACATGTCAATCTTTGGGTGCAA
This sequence comes from Sequoiadendron giganteum, assembly GCA_007115665.2. Lineage (NCBI taxonomy): Eukaryota > Viridiplantae > Streptophyta > Pinopsida > Cupressales > Cupressaceae > Sequoiadendron > Sequoiadendron giganteum. Next base: position 18,829,118 of record CM021106.1, on the reverse strand, counting down.
TGGTAGCCTCCTATGAAATAGTTGGTATCAGAGTCGAAGTCACAAGTTTGAACCCCTCACTTGCACTAGGGGGATTGTTGTAAGATTTTTTCCCTTGGTCTCTTTGTGCTATGCAGCGTAGATCTTGGGTTCATGACATGGCTTAACCACCTCATGTTTATATTAGATCTTTTATAAATATGGCAGTTGTATCAAACATTGACTAGTTGATCTTTTTGTGCAATGATAGCTGCTTGTGCAACAAAGTAAAGAAGTTATCAATGAGGAAGATGTCTCTACATGGTTATACAAAGAAGAAGAAGACATTAAACCCAAGAAACTCCCCACCGAAAAAATATGGTAAAGGCTTCGAAATCATGAGATGCAAAGGCTATGATGGATATAGTGGACTTGGCTTGCATAACAAAGGGATGATCGGACCTTTGCTACTGTCTATGCAGCCAAAGTGTTTAGGGTTAGGGTTCAAACCATTAAAAGTGAAAGATCCTACTATACTAAGGTACTTTCAAATGAGGAAGTGTGTGCTTCAAAGGATATCGAAACATCTAAGGATTACAACACCAAGACCGATTCCAATGAGTGAGAGTGGGATTCATGCACTTCTAGTGATTACGACCTAACCTAGACATTCAAAGAACTTGACCTATCTGACACCCCAACCAAAGGTGAAGATTGGATTGATTCCTTTTGGGATCCTAACAACACTTTTGTTTTTACCTTATTTTCCTATTTGTTAAACCTTGACAATACTGATGATGGAATGCCCTTAGTATACCCATAATTGATAGATTGGGATCAATAAGGACCATCTGTCTTAGACATATTTGAAAATGACGAAGCAATTTCTGAATTTGTGGGATTATGCGAAGGCATTCCTAACAAGGATCATAAAGCTAGTTTTACTATAGAATTGGATAACAAGACCTATTTTGGGGAGTTTTCCCACCCCTCTAGTCGTAAAAGTGAAAATGATAAAATAGAAAAAGAAATGTCTATAGGTGGAAGCCACAAGGTGCCTCTAGACCATGAAAAAGTACAAAGAAAGGACACATCCAAGGGTGAAAACATCTCTGAGGTGCCCAAGGATGGAGGGTTGGACATACTTCCCATAAACTAAGAGAAATCATCTATGTTGGTGGAAAATACTATGGAATTCAATACAAGTAGGGATGAAAACCCTAAGATTCTCCACTTTGCAACATCACTGACAAAAATAGAACAACTCGAGTTTCATGCCTTCACAAAATGACAAATAAAATTTTCTTTGTCTTATGCTGACATGCTTGATTTGGACCCTGAGTTATTTTTGCATCACTTTCCATTATTTCCCAATGCTAAACTAGTCAAGAAAAAGCTTAGAAAAAAGAATCCTCAAATCACTTTATTGGCCAAGGCTAAGCTAAAGAATTTAATGGATGTTTTCTTCATTCGATCCATCAACTATGCAGAGTGGATTTATAATCTAGTACCAATGACAAAGCCAATAGGAGGAATTTTCATATGCGTTGATTTTTGAGACTTGAACAAGGCATGTCCAAAATATGACTTCCCATTACCAAATATTAACATTATTGTGGACTTAACGATAGGCTACGAGATGTTATCCATCATGGATGGTTTATTGGGATACAATAAAATCAAGATAGCTCTTGAAGATCAGTACAAATTTTCCTTCACATGTCCTTAGGGAACATAATGCTAGAATGTCATTCCTTTTGGATTGAAAAATGTTGGGGCTACATATCAACGTGTCATGACCATGATATTTCTAAGAGGAACTGATTTTTGCTGAAGTCACATATTTTTAGAAAATATAATGATTTAAGCCTTTAAAAGTTCCATTTTAAGGATTCCAATTGAAGAGGGTTAGTTCAAACCACCTTAGATCAAACCCCCTTGGATATAACCTCGCTAGTTTTAAACCATACTTATAAATGAGTCTCCTTTAGACCTATCAAAATGCTGATAAAAAAACACTTTTGATTTAGCTTTTGGGGGATCAAATGAATTTATTTAAAATTTATTTCAAATTATTATGGTATTCCTCGAAATGAGCTATCCCATGAATATAATTTTAATATGTTTTGGTTTTATTATGTATGTGTTTTTTTAGTTTTATTAAACATAGGTTTTTCACTAAAAATCAAGCTCTTTGTTTTGCACATGTGGAAAAATAGAAAATTATAAAAAAAAAAATTTAAAAATATGTTCGTGCAAGGTATTGATGTCCTTGATCCACTAAAACAAATAAAAATTGAATTTTGATACATACAAAAAAAGTTATGTTGTATACAATCTGCCTATGTCTGAATTGCAATTGGTTTGACTTCGAAACTCTATTAAGGAAAAAATATTCAATAAAAAACCATGAGACCAAATGAAAGTGCTAGATATCATAGTTACAAATATAAATTCAAAAAAAATAGAATTTTATCCTTCATACACAAAAATTTATGTTGTATATGGTGAGTGTCACTTTTTAAAAATGTTGTTTTCTGAAAAAAACCAGTTTTCTCGGGAGATGGAAAAAGAAGTGCAATATTATTCCAAAAATTTTGAAAAAAATATTTTTAGAATCTAAAGACAAATTGTGATGAGACTCTAGTTTGCATCATCTTCAAATTCCTCACTGTTTAGCTGCTATTGGTGCCCGAATGTGAAGATTTAGTTAAAAATAATAATTTCAGTGTCCAGTTTAGCCAAAAATTGTAAACCACTATTGTGGGATCACCCCTTATCAACTATTTTTTGAAGAACCATTACTTCTATTGGCTCAAATAATAGAAGACAAGTGTTTTCTTCTTTCTGGAAAATGATAAAATGGGTTTATTTGTTTGTGGTAAAAAATAATGCATGTCGGTTACTATAATCTGAAATGCATACCCATATATTTGATCATACCATTTTTTTGCTGCTCCTACACTAAGGGTTTGTGTTTTTCTTTAGTGGGTAATCATGCCTTCTGCAAATCATTTTGGTGTTTCACTTGATTCGGTGATAAGCTATTTTTTGAGTGCTCAAAAATGGTTTTTCGGTTACATTGTTGCTATAGAAAATTTCAAGGGTATTGTACATGGAATATTATTTTGTTTTAATGTTGTTTTGGTTAGCATTGCCTGTGCAGGCTCCTTGTTTTAAAAATGTTGTTTTCTGAAAAAAACAAGTTTTCTCGGGAGATGGAAAAAGAAGTGCAATATTGTTCCAAAAATTTTGAAAAAAATATTTTTAGAATCTAAAGACAAAATGTGATGAGACTCTAGTTTGCATCATCTTCAAATTCCTCATGGTTTAGCTGCTATAGGTGCCCGTATGTGAAGATTTAGTTAAAAATAATAATTTCAGTGTCTAGTTTGGCCAAAAATTGTAAACCACTATTGTGAGATCACCCCTTATCAACTATTTTTTGAAGAACCGTTACTTCTATTGGCTCAAATAATAGAAGACAAGTGTTTTCTTCTTTCTAGAAAATGATAAAATGGGTTTATTTGTTCATGGCCAAAAATAATGCATGTCGGTTACTATAATCTGAAATGCATACCCATATAGTTGATCATACTATTTTTTTGCTGCTCCTACACTAAGGGGTTGTGTTTTACTTTAGTGGGTAATCATGTCTTCTGCAAATCATTTCGGTGTTTCACTTGATTTGGTGAAAAGCTACTTTTTGAGTGCTCAAAAATGGTTTTTCGGTTACATTGTTGCTATAGAAAATTTCGAGGGTATTGTACATGGAATATTATTTTGTTTTAATGTTGTTTTGGTTAACATTGCCTGTGCAGGCTCCTTGTTTTAAAAATGTTGTTTTCTGAAAAAAACAAGTTTTCTCGGGAGATGGAAAAAGAAGTGCAATATTATTCCAAAAATTTTGAAAAAAATATTTTTAGAATCTAAAGACAAAATGTGATAAGACTCTAGTTTGCATCATCTTCAAATTCCTCACGGTTTAGCTGCTATATGTGCCTGATTGTGAAGATTTAGTTAAAAATAATAATTTCAGTGTCCAGTTTGGCCAAAAATTGTAAACCACTATTGTGGGATCACCCCTTATCAACTATTTTTGAAAAATGAGAAAGAAGTTATTGTGTTGTAATTTCTTGAGATGTAATGATGAAATATATGTAAGAAGAAAAAGAGAGTGAGATTAGTTTTTTTTAATTTATGAAAAATAAAGAGAAAGTGTTAACTATTTCAAAACTATGAGAAATGACTATGAAATATAGTGAAAACCAGTGTGAGTACATCACAACCATTGTATTAAAAAAATGCTGAGTTTTTGAGATTGAAAATATGGAATATATGTTCAATATCAATTTGTATTAAGACTTGATAATGGCTGGAATTCTAAAGGGTCATTCTTGAACCTTGAGGATTTTAGGCATTTTCCGTCAAGAGGCACTTGAGAGAAATGAGAGAAATAGAGAGATCGTCTGTATCATTGTATGTTTTACTAAAAATGAAAAAGGGGTTGGTGCTCCTTGAAATTGGTGTTTCTAAAAGAGGGTTTGCTGCTCCTTGAGTTGGTGCTCAGAAATCAGCCTATGAGGCATTGCCAAAAGTGGTTATTAAAATAAAAGCCTAGAAAGGCAATAGTTTAGGAGTGGTTTTTCTACCCCAGGAGGCTTTTCCACTCAGCATATCTTGTGTCATTTTACTTATCCGTGGTTCATCACATGAATTCTTTAATATGCTATGTTTCACTATCATACTTCTCATTTCAGTTATATGTGATTTCATTCAATACATGAATGAGTTTAGCATTGATAAATGAGAGCATAAATCTATTTTATTTTAGTTTTAGTAAAATTTGTCAAAATAGCTAATCACATTGATTCACTGCCCCCTCTCAGTGTCTTTTTCACTCCAACATTTGGTATCAAAGCATAGGGTCCTCTAATAGGTCTTTCCAACCTAGGATTGATTCTATCCTTGGAGTCTATTCAAAATGTCTCAAGCTCATGAAGGCACATCCATGACTAGAGCTCCATTATTTGATGGAACTGATTATGTATTCTAGAAAATTAGAATTGAGACTTATTTAACTTCTATTGAACTTCATGTGTGGAGAATAGTGTTAACTGGGTACACTGTACCAACTACTTTTCCCACAACCTTTGATGAAAAGAAAAGTAATGAAACTAATGCAAGAGAAAAACATGCTCTCATGTGTGCACTGACTAAAGATGTATTTATCAAAGTCATGCATTGTTGCTCTACTAGGGATACCTGGGTTAAAATTGAAAACTCAACTTGAAGAAACCAGGAGAGTTGAAGATTGTCTTCGTATTGGCATAAATCTTAAAGATCAAGAAATTCAAAAACTTGAACATGAAATTGTTGATCTTAGGAAGACCATTGAGAAGTATGAAATTACTCTTAAACTGAATGACATGCTCAGTAAGCAAAAATTAAACAAGGACAAAACTGGTATTGGATTCATGAAAGGTGAATGTTCAAATGATAGTGCAAAGGATAATATTGTTGCTAGAAAAAAATGCCCTGAATCTGATCATCTTGATTTTAATAAGGATCATGCTCATCCTTTTAGGAATAACAAAATATCATATAATTCTAACCCTTTCTTTTATGGGTAGTGTTATTTCTACAACAGATTTGGCCACAAAGTGAGCTCTTGTAGATTTATGAATCCTAGAACACCTAGATTTGGTTATAGGAAAATTCTTGGCTTTGCTAGACAGATTAGATGTTTCAAATGCAATTCCATGGGTCATTCTGCTAAGCAATGCAAAGTTGATGAGTAGAATAAACAACATAACACTAAAAATGTTTGGAAACTTAAAACTGTCAACAACATAGAACAAACCATGTTACTTCAAACTGTTTTCCACTCCAAGAAAAGGGACTTATGGGTCCTGAACAGTGGTTGTTCAAACCACATGACCGGTGACAAAGAAAAATTCACTAATCTTGAATATTATGTAGGTGGATATGTGAATTTTAGAGATAATTCAGGTATTCAAATCAAAGGTAGAGGTTCACTTCTTCTGAATGAAGACACACCTATCTATAATGTGTATTACGTAGAAGGTTTAAAACACAATCTTCTAAGTGTTAGTCAAATTTGTGATAGTGGCTATCAGGTTTTGTTCACCTCACAAGAATTCATTGACTACTTATGAAACACATGGCATAAAAAGATAATATGTTGCTCCTAGAACACCTCAACATAATGGGGCTGTTGAGAGAAAGAACAAAACTGTAAAAGAGATGGCAAAGACTATGCTGGATGAAGCAAAACTGCTAAACATGTATTGGAAAGAAGTTGTTCATACAACTGTCTATATCTTGAATAGAGTACAAATCAGAGTGAAATCCAATTTCACTCCATATGAACTATGGTGTGGTAAATCTTCCTCAATTAAATACTTCAAAATATTTGGCTGTAAATGTTTTATCAAGAGAGATGATGATAACTTAGGAAGATTTCAATCTAAGTCTGATGAATGTATCTTTTTAGGATACTCTACTCATAGAAAAGCCTATAAATTCTTTAATAATAGGTTGAATAAGATTATTGAATCTGTCAATGTTAAATTTGATGAAAATATGCTTTTAGATGATGAACCTATGCAGGATGATGAGGAAGAAGAATTTGAATTTGAAATAAATTCAAAAGGCTTTTAAACAAAAAATCCTGAAGTAGAATCAACAAGTCCTAAACTAGCTAAAACAAATTCTAAAATTGTTGAATTAAGTCCTAAAAAATGTGTAACAAAAACTCCTTCAAACTCTCTTGCTAGAAACCATCCTAAAGATCTAATTATTGGAGATAAATATGTAGGAGTTCAAACAAGGAGAAGAACTGTTAACTCTGATGAAAAAGATTGCATAGCTAAGCTTACTTCTTTCTATTTAATTACACAGTTTGAGCCAAAAAAAATTGATGAAGCTCTAACTGATGAATTTTGGCTTAATGCAATGTAGGAAGAAATTGATCAAATTGAGAAAAATCAAACTTAGGAGTTAGTCCCAAGACCAGATGAAAAAAATGTCATAGGAGGAAAATGGATATTTAAAAACAAACATGATGAAAATGGCCATGTTGTTCGCAACAAGGCTAGATATGTCTGCAAAGGATATGCTCAGCAAAAAGTTATTGACTCTGGTGAAACCTTTGCATCTGTAGCTAGACTTGAATCCATTAGAATATTCTTGGCTTATTCTATTTGCAAAAACTTTATTGTACATCAAATGGATGTCAAAACTCCCTTTCTGAATGGTTATTTGGATGAATAAGTTTATATAGAACAACCTGAAGGGTTTACTTTCAAAAACAAGCCTAATCATGTCTACAGGCTGAAAAAGGCTCTACATGGCCTAAAACAAGCTCCTAGATCTTGGTACTCTAGACTGGATAATCATTTGATATCAAAATTTTTTATTAGAGGAGGTGTAGACAATAATATTTATGTTAAGATTGAAGGTTTTGATATTTTGGTTGTTGAAATCTATGTTGATGATACTATCTTTGGTTGCAACAATATTGCTTTGAGTAAAAAATTCTCTCAGATTATGGAATCTGAGTTTGAAATGTCAATGTTGGGAGAACTATCCTTCTTCTTAGGTCTTTGAATCTCTCAACTTGAAGCTAGTATTTTTTCTCTCAAATAAAATATGCAAGAGAGATGCTAAAGAAATTTCAAATGGATGAATGTCATCTAGTTAGCACTCCAATGGTTACCAACTGCAAACTCAGTGTTGGTGTTTTTTCCCACATAGAGATTGCAGTTTTCTAAGAGGTAGCCAGCCCCTATTGTGGATGACTGCAAAAGCTAGTGGCCAACTAACGAGAGTTAGTTAAAGAATGACCTCTCCTAAACTTTTGTCTCTGTAGGACCAAGGTGGGTAAACCTAAATGTGTTCATAAAGATGCCTTATAACTGGTAAGAACACTTTCTATATACAGATTACAAAAGGGGATAGTCATTATTGTTGATATTGGCATACCAAAGAATAAAGACAGGCACTGAAGAGTAATGGAATTGACCAATTTAATGCAAGAATTACTTCCCATAGGAAGACAAGGTTTAATATGTATTTATGTTCAGTACTTGGATCACCATGCTTAGAACTACAGTCTTTCACCAAAGGGAAAAGCTGCAAACATCATTCAGTGCCTCATCCATTGGGCAACGGAGTCATACAAAGTATAATTATGATATGGTGAACTTATCTTCATATAGCCTTACTATTATGAGATGTTTCAGTATATTAATATAGTACTTCTTAGCGAATCCTGAGTATATACAACCATGAAGAAGTAATTTAGCTTTTCAAGCATTTGATTAACTCATTAAGTTAAAGAAAGAAAAAAAATTACACTTTCAATTAATCATTGAGACTGAAAAGAGAAACCCTTGATAAATCCATCCATAATCCATGGCACACACACAAGAGAGCAAACCATCTTAATTTTGTAGATTTATTTCGATAGTAGTAATTAAAAAGCATAGCATACTAACTTTACAAAAATCCCCACCCGGGATGATTTCCTAAACAATGTTCACAAAATTTCAACATTAAAGCTAACTATACAGACTCCAAGGTTTTGGACATAAAATTATGACTCTACAATGAGCCATCAAATCTCCTTTATATAACAGGAGAGTAACAAGCAATAGGCTACATTATCTGTACCAAAATTGAATTTCATCCCATAGTGAAATTCAAATTCACATTCCTCATCATTTGATAACATCGTGTATGATTAGAGGAATCAAAATAGTTATGTAGTAAATAGTTGGAGAACAAAATTTTGTGCAAAGCACGTGCATGTCCATGTCCACCTGATGAAATAGTAGGAAAAGAAACATTCAACAATCCCACCACTAGTAACCATCAAGAAAACACATGGCCCCGGTATAGGCGACTGCTTCGAGTCCGTGCCTGAGATAGCGATGGAACCACCTTCCCCTTACCAGCCTTGTTAGCACAACCCCTAACAACCAGACCCAGAGCCAATGCAATTACAGATTCAATAGCCAGGACCTCCTCATTTGCTCCCATGAGCTCCGTTAGAGTGGCCAAGTAACACCGATAGTCTGAATCGGTGTCAGATCCACTACAATCAAAGTTAGATATGACTACAAGGGACGAGCAACATTCTGGCTTCTTCCCATTGCCCCCGGGCACCATGCGAGCAATTGGCTCCATTACAACTAGCAACCTTCAGGCTCCCAGCCTCCCACTCCTCCATTCAGTCGACTTGTCCATAGAGAAAACAAACCCTACAATACACCAACAAAGAAACTTTCTTGCACACAAACAAAAGAAAATGCAATGCTAATTGCAAGTAACTTGGTCAGCATTTATAGAGTGGCTTAGTGTGCAAGATATAATTGCTTGAATGCAATTCAAGCACTTGAGCAATTAGTGACTAATATAGCCATGAGTGTTTTTAGCAGGAGGGCACTTTTCGCATGTTGGAGAATATCAGGAGGAGATACTTTGAAAAAACCGTGCCATTAATGAAACTGGCAACAATAAACAAGTGTATGCCACATAGACAAATCACACACCCCTTCTTTGAATTTGAACCATGGATGCAGAACACATCTGGCAAATCAGAGGGTTGAGATCAAGTCAATGGGTATTTAGAATCCACTTCAGTGCCTAGGAAAACACGTCCAATCAAAACCCATGAAGACAGGAGGTCTGAACTAGATAGCGGGGCCCACATATCCCATTGGCCTAAGAAGAAAAACCACATGTCACTCCCTTGTAGACCTCGCAGTACCTTTAGGAATATTTACTTCGATCGTGCGAGGTGTGTGAGAGGTCAAAATTAAACCCAGTATTAAAGACCCTTGCCAGTGAAGAGACATCCATACGTCACTGCTAATACCTTGGGAAAAGCCCCACACATCCGTTCATGCTAGATGGCGACATCTCACAAACCTCGTACCATTTTGGTGACACCAGTAGGAAAAACTGTGAGGTTGGCAAGAAATGACCCAGATCAAAAACCTGCGATCAGACGGTTAGCCAGACCTTAGATGAAGCACTCAAGTGGGACCAGCCAATGACACCCTGGCGGTATAAAAAACATAAGTCATCTTGGTAGAAAAATCGGCAGGCCAGGTGAAAGGGGTCGGTAAAGACATGACCCGAGAGGGATAAAACCTCACTTAAATGACTAGTTACCCTCTATAGTAGTCACCATTGAAACATAACAAGAGGGTTTCTAGAATTCAATAATTAAAATCACCATGGGTAACTTTGAAACCCCAAAACCCCAACTCGCATTACTTAGAAAATTGAGAGTCCCATCACTTAGCAAGGTTGATGATTCTCCTGTTGTAAATCCAACTGACTATAGGTCAATAATAGGCAGCCTGTTATATCTAATAGCCTCAAGACCTGACATAATGCAAGTTGTTTCCGTGGTTGCAATATTTCAGTCATCTCCTAAGGAATCTCATATTAATGTTGTTAGAAGGATTCTTAAATATGTTTAGGGCACTCTTTATTATGGACTCTGGTATCCCAGAAGTGATGATTTCTCATTAATTGCATATACTTATTTTGACTGAGCTGGTTGTCTGGATGATAGAAAAAGCACCAGTGGTGCTACTTGGTGATCAATTAGTGGCATGGCACAACTAAAACCAAGATTTTCTTTCACTCTCCACTACTAAAGCAGAATATATTTCTACCACCTCTTGTTGTACTCAAGTAATCTAGATGTCACAAACTCTATCTAAAATGGGTATTGAAATTCCTAAACATATTTCTATTATGTGTGATTATACTAGTGTGATTAGTATCTCCAAAAATCTTGTTATGCACTCTCACACTACACCCATTGCTATCAAATTTCACTTTCTTTGTGAAAAGGTGTTGGCTAATGAGGTTTATGTGCAATATGTTCCTACACAAGTAGAGGTTGCTGACATATTTACTAAGCCTTTGGATAAAGAGGTATTTGAAAGACTTTGGTCTAGATTGGGAGTTGTCTCTCAATATTTGCTATCTTAATACTCCATCTTGGTGATAGGGGGAGCTAGTCAGCTCTCTTTGCAGCTTCATGGAATTTCACTATTTTCTTCCCTTTATCCTTGTGACAAAAAGGGGGAGAATTATGAGCTCTTGGTTCTGGTTTTGTATTTCGGTTTGGTAGCTGAGTTTTTGCCATCAAGGACAAAGGGAGAGTTTGTTGAGATTCTCTTTTTCTATTTGTCCTTGATGACAATATTGTGTTGAAAATTGGCATCTTTGTGGTTGTTTATTCAGTTGCACTATTTCTATTCTATCTTGGCATACGTAATTCAGAATTATGTTGTTATTTTTGATGGCACTGATCTCTTGACTCCATGTGCAGATCATAAGGAATCTTGTCTACGGGATAATGTTTCCATGTTCAGGTGGTATAATTCTAGTTTGACATTTTGTGCTATTGGGCTACAATGATCTATAGGTTTATGTGGTATTGGAATGTTCAAATTTCTAACATCCTAGCTTTGATAATGTGTTTGAACTACATCAGAATTGTATTTTTCTCTATTCAACCTCATTCAAGTAATGCTTTCAGTTATCTTGGTTCTTATAATTATCAAATGCAGTTGGTTTTTTAGTTTTAAGAAAACCCTATCGGGTTTCCTTAAACAATTGATAATGTCTTGGGCATATGGTATATTGAACTTGGCATGGATATATGGCACATTGAAATTGGCATGGAATTAGCCTTTATTTCATTTCAAAAGGCATTGGGTATATCGGGCTTTATGTCATGGAAAATGGCTTTGAATAAAGGTCAATAAATTGAACCTTACATTTGCATATGATATTGGGTCTTATGGTTGATAATTCACTAGGCCTTAAGGATGACAATAGGTATGAGGTATTATGTGTCAATTCACTTGAAAAGTGACTAACTTCGACCCTTAAGTATAGTGTCTTGATGATTAAGGATATCAACATGTTGGAATTCACATGATAATGTTTTAATCATGGTGTCGGTCTTTTGCATGGATGAATTTTGATTATGTCAAATTCAAGTTTTCATGGACTTGAAATGATCTTATGACTTGGAAAAGTCATCAATTACCTTGCTAAATGAAATTAGGTCATTCTTTTGTGTTTCTCCAACTCGAAGGTTTGGAACCCTATCTTGGTCGCCACCATAGAAATTTTCTCACAGTCGTTACACAGTGTTTGTTGGATTTCTACAACTCTTTGACAACGAATGGGGGTATCTGCAAGATCCTTGCCTTGCTCGATGGTTGTTTCAGCCACTTATCACTAGATGAAGGCTCTAAATTTGAAAAAAGCTTCACTTTTTTTTTCTTACAGTCAGGTTGGTAATCTTCTCCATGACAGTCTCTCTCATTATCCTCAGGTATTCACCTTATCAACTATTTTTTGAAGAACTATTACTTCTATTGGCTCAAATAATAGAAGACAAGTGTTTTCTTCTTTTTGGAAAATGATAAAATGGGTTTATTTGTTCGTGGTCAGAAATAATACATGTCGGTTACTATAATCTGAAATGCATACCCAGATATTTGATCATACCATTTTTTTTTTTGCTCCTCCACTAAGGGGTTGTATTTTTCTTTAGTGGGTAATCATGCCTTCTGCAAATCATTTCAGTGTTTCACTTGATTCCGTGATAAGCTATTTTTGAGTGCTCAAAAATGGTTTTTCGGTTACATTGTTGCTACAACAAATTTCAAGGGTACTTTACATGGAATATTTTTTGTTTTAATGTTGTTTTGGTTAGCATTTCCTGTGCAGCTCCTTGTGTGGACAATGTTCAATCTTCTTTCTAAAAATGCACTTTTCTTGACCATTCTGTCAAAAACAAACCTCCATGATGAGCATTTCACAAAATCACTGAAATTCCTGGCAACAAGTTCGACACAATTTGGGTACATAAAATTTACCTATGTTGTTTTTGAAAAATGAGAAAGAAGTTACTGTGCTATAATTTCTTGAGATGTAATGATGAAATATATGTAAGAAGAAAAAGAGAGTGAGATTAGTTTTTTTTCTATTTATGAAAAACAAAGAGAAAGTGTTAACTATTTCAGAACTATGAGAAATGATTGTGAAATATAGTGAGAACCAGTGTGAGTACATCACAACCATTGTATTAAAAAAATACTAAGTTTTTGAGATTGAATATGTAGAATATATGTTCAATATCAATTTGTCTTGAGAATTGATAATGGCTAGAATTCTGAAGGGTCATTCTTGAACCTTGAGGATTTTAGGCATTGTCCATCAAGAGGCACTTGAGAGAAATGAGAGAAATAGAGAGATCCTCTGTATCATTGTATGTTTTACTGAAAATAGAAAAGGGGTTGGTGCTCCTTGAAATTGGTGTTTATAAAAGAGGGGCTGGTGCTCCTTGAGTTGGTGCTCAGAAATCGGCCTATGAGGCATTGTCAAAAGTGGTTATTAAAATAAAATCCTAGAAAGGCAATAGTTTAGGAGTGGTTTTTCTACCCTAGGAGGGTTTTCCACTTGGCATATCTTATGTTGTTTTGCTTATCTGTGGTTCATTTGATTCATTGCATGAATGATTTAATATCCTATGTTTCACTATCATTCTTCTCATTTCAGTTATATGTGATTGCATTCAATACATGAATGAGTTTATCATTGATAAATGAGAGGATAAATCTGTTTTATTTCAGTTTTAGTAAAATTTGTCACAATATTTAATGACATTGAATCACCCCGCCCCCCTCTCAATGTCTTTTTCACTCCAAAAAATTCCATCTCATTGAATGTTATATGAAGGAATGAATTTATGTGATTGGATGAATATTGTGTTGATATTCTAACTTTGAAGATGTAATGTGTAAACTGCATATTTTGTGAACAACTAACTATCGTGTACATGTGTTATTGTTTTCAGGTATATGTTCAATTCCTCCAGGAAAAGGGGAAGTATCACTCAGGAGAAGGTATTGGTTAGGTAACCAGTAACGTAACTTATCTGAGCTTACACACACCACAATATAATAATTGAGTTGGGTTATTAAGTGGGAAATTGGTACTTAAGTCATCCCTAGTCTATATGTTTGCTTTAGTAAGAGTCTTGTTTACTGTTGAGTGCATTATTGGGTGATGTTTATTTGTTTGAGAGTTATTTTCCTTTTTATTATGCTTGTATTGATATGTGAAACATATGATGTATGAGTATGTATACACACATGCATGATGACTATAGACTATGTGCAACAAGGAACACATACATGAGGTACATAGGTATATGTTCCTATACACACTCATGCACAAATTTCTTATGTGCATGGAACTATTTGATGGAACCAATGGCATGCATGTGTTTACATATATACATATCGTGCATAGTCTCTTATCAATACCATGGTAATTTTGTATGATTTTAGTGTGAGATTCGAATGTGTATATATATAATGTATAGACATATATCCATATGTATATGTGTATCCATAGACACATATGGTAGGAAGTGGGCATGCCCATACAAATGTATCAATACATATAATATATATATGTATATACAACAGATATAATAATATAATAATATGATTGTTATTTTGATGTATTTTTTTGTATATCTATTATATATACATGTTTTATTGTCAAATTATAAATATAAATATATGCTAACATCTACATATATCTGTATATGTAAATATATATATACATGGTTATGTTTGTTAATATATATCAGTATATATATGTATACATTATATATAAATATTTAATAGTGTTTTCTTAGAGATTGACTATCTCACGCAATGATAATCAGTCGATTATAATGCTACATGCATATGAATATGAAGTTGATTCATCTTGACAACTTAGTGACCAAAATTTGAGATGGTTACGACTATACTTCTTGAGCCACATTTTATACTCTTACTGTCAATCTAAAAGAGAGTTTGAATTTGTAAACTTTGCAAACCCTTAAGTCGAAAGAGAGAATAATTCAGCACCTTGGTGAACCATGGATTTCGTCAATATAATTTCCACAATTTTTTTCTTCAATTAAATAGTTGTTAATATATGGAAACAAATCAACGACTTTATCTAAATCAATTTAAATGTGTGAATCAGTACTTAGCAAGACTTAGCCAATACTTTAGTTGATGGCACACTCTTATTGTTGATTATTTCTCTTGAGGATGAAACCATGCCACCTTTGTATCCTCTAAACTTTAGAAGTCTTCTTTAAGTTGCCACTTGAATTCTATCACATGGAGAGTTGATTTGGTCTCCAATTATTGTCAAATTTGAAGGCCGATCTGTTGATATTTGAGTTGAGTCTATTCTTACATATTCAACACCTTTAGAATTTATTTAGACGTGTTTCTATGCATTCTTGTTGTTGTCGAAATCATGTCTAAACTATAGGAAATGTTGTTACCATCTTGTTGTATAAATAGCTCCATGAGTTCATTTTGTTTTCTCCACATCATTATTTCTCTTCTATGTTTTATTTCTTGTGCAAAAGACTTTACATTTCAGTGTGCTTTTCTAAATAAAATATTCTATCAGAACAGTGAGGGAGATCCTTGAGTACTAAGTGAGTTTTATTATCTTTTGAGAATAATCATTTGCCAACTTGAGAGTTAAGTGTTGTGAGACTTTGTTGGAGAATCAATATTGAGATAGTTGTTGTTCTAAAGGTGGTGTGACTACATCCAGTCAAATTGGAAAGCTTAAAAATGGGTATGAGGATATTCTACTTTTGCTTATTCCATTTTTGAATGAGTTGTGTCTTGATTGATTAAAATAGTATTGTTGATACTTGCATGTAGAGGAATAGTATTGTTGCTTTGAAAGAAAAGTGGAAACTATTTACTTTGTTTTTGCATTGTTTGCAAGTACCCCATAATAGGAGAGACTATTTGTCAAGGGTATTATTATACTAGACAAGAATAGATATAGGTAAGAAAGTATGTTTATCATAGGTATTATTACTATACTAGATATGAGCAAGCATAGACAAGCTTAGGGAACACTCATTACTATATAATTAATTATGCTAGATGGCTAGTAGGTTAATCTTGAGAATGTTTTCCAGTGAAGGGAGGGAACTAATACTTTTCTTATTTATATGTGTTACCTTAGGTTGTGTTAAGAGATAGGTTATCCTATGGAGTAGCTTTCCCATGGAGAGGTATTTCCTTGGCATATATATAATGGCCTTAAGTCAAAATGAGCTTGCTATAGTGTATGTGAATGGTACAACTTCACTCGAATTACTGGGTGAGAATACTTTGGCCAATGTAGTGGGAATGTCTGAGACTCCACTATAGATAGCGATATTATTGAGACTCCACTGTTAGTTCACCATGTCTACTTAAATGCATGAAGGGTACCTAGCATAGGTCCTAAATGCCAGTCATGTAGGGCATCACACTAAGCTCAGAATGGTATGGCATACGACATTACCCAACCAATACCTTTATTGAAGGGTAGGTCCATCTATCATTGGTAGATGTGTGGGGCATCACATGTGAGTATATAGTTGGCAGAAAAGTGCTTGAGTGATGATTCTCCTCCTCAACAGGTTAGAGAGGACCAAGGTTTTGAAAGGAATATTTCTAGACCATCTATATCTTATGTCATGAAGCTCGAAGGAGCTATGTATGTAGTTTTGTACTTTCTCATAATATTGTACTTTATGAAATATTGTAATGGAATATAAATCCTTATTGTAATTTGTATAGAAACTTTGTTCATATATTTTCAATAAGGAAAGGAAATTTTTTTATTACAATGGCTTGTACAGAGTTTATTTTTACTTGCACAATAAAAACTTAGGAAATTTACTTCAAGTGAATGATTTTAATATTACAGAGTCTATATTCACATTAGAACCTTCAATGATATGGAAGTTATACTTTTATGGATCTCACACAAGTCATTTTTCATGAGTAGGCATATTGTTTGTTACCCCTCAAGGAGATACCATACCTAAATCATTCAAAATTTCCCAACAACATCGCAAAGTATGAGGATCTTCTCACATGACTTCACATGGCTATCAAATGGAAGATAAAAATCCTTCAAGTGTATGGTGACTCACAATTGGTAATCTAACAAGATAATTATGACTATGACATGAAGGGTGAAAATCTCACCCCTTATAAGCAGATGGTTGACAATTTAAAATAGTTCTTTGATAACATCATCTTTTGGTAGGTCCCTCACATTCAAAATAAAGAAACAAATGATATGACAACAAATATTTCTCTCTTGGATATTCTAGACAATGTGCCATAATAAATTTTCTTTGTAGAACATCTACTGATCCCTGCCTTCAAAACTATTGATTATGAAATGGTGTATGAAATTTTCGGTCCTAACTCCCCTTGGTAAAAAGGAATTTATGACTAGTTTCATGACCACATTATCTCGCCTGGCTTATCCATCAATCAACGTAAAACCTTGATCAAAAAATCCTTTAGATATGCCATGATCGGTGACACATTATATTTACAAAGCCTAGATAACACCCTCCTATGATGTCTTGATGTTGATGAAGCACAAACAACCTTATGAGAGGTACATGAAGGTATATGTGGAGCCCACTCTAGTGGCTCAAATCTAGCCAAGAAGATCATGCATGCATGATACTATTGGCCCATGATGGAGCATGATTCATATCATTTTGTCAAGAAATATTCACAGTGTCATATTCATGGAGACCTGATACATCTAATAGCATAATAACTACAACCGGTCACATCACCATGGGCCTTTTCCCAATGGGGACTCAAAATCATAGGTAAAATCCATCCCACCTCATCTAATGGACATAAATTTATTATCACAACGATCAAGTACTTCACCAAATTGATTGAAGTTATTCCCATGACATATATCACTGGAAAAAAATATCAAAATTCATCCTTAATTACATCATTTGATGGTATGGTGTCTCTAATCCCACCATCATTGATAATTTTTTCCCTTTTAAGAACTAATACATTGACTAGCTATGTGAAAAATTCCACATCCAACATCACTTTTCCAATCCATACCATCCACAAGCTAACACCCAAGCTGAGGTGTCTACCAAAACCATTATCAAAATCCTCAAAAAGACTATCAATGACATTGGTCATGACTAGCACCTTCAACTTAATCCTGCCTTATGGGCTTACCACACTAGCATCCACACTCCCATAGGAGCCACTCCATATTCCCTAGTCTTTGGTTTTTGAGGCCATCCTACCTATTGAGGTTGAGTTTCCTTCCCTAAGGTATCCATGCAAGGGCTCATTGATGACAAAGAATACCATGTATCCAAACTGCATGAGTTGGAAACATTAGATGAACAGATACAAAATGGATTGATCCATTTTCAAGCTTTTCAAAATTGTCTTCGTCACAGTTACAACAAGAAATTTTTGGTCTAACACTTTGACATTAGTGACCTAGTTTTAATGGAAAATCCTAAGAATCAAGAAGAACAAGAGAAGCTTGCTAAGTTTGAACCAAATTGGTTGGGTCCTTACATCATCACGGTAGTATTCGGATCAAGATCTTATCAAATTTTGACTCCTGAAGGGGAACCCTTGTTAGAACCTATAAAAAGTTTTTATTTGCGCAAATTATACACTTAGCTTTAGAGATCCATGTCAAAAACTAAAAAATATAAATCAAAATTAAAATTTCCTTGGTGAAAACTTGGCAAACAGGGATCTTGGTGACACCAAATTTTTTTTTAATAAACTAGTAAAGATAAATAATTTGTCCAATAGTGAAAATCACTTCGGTGCCACTTTGAATAAGTACCACAATGAAAAACTAGCAAATAGGCACCGTGTTTAGTAAATATGTGCTCCATCATCTACCATAATTCTATTTGGTTTACCACCCATTTGCTCAAAATAATCTCACCTTTACTCTTTCCCATGTCATCCATTATAACACTTTGTTGTCCTTCTCATAGCTTGAAATGAATGAAATTTAGTCTTTCCGCCCTCCATATCCATCCACAATAAGGCTTATTTGATTCCATCCCTAATAAAATATTCCTATACCTGACTAGGGGAAAGTACTCAACCCATGTCTCCAAAGGATTCTACACTTGTCATTAGGGGTCAAATTTCCCAAAAATCCAAAAAAAAAAAAAATGTCAAAAAATTAAATATCCTAAAAAAAATTAAAAATCAAAATATCCCAAAAATCGAAAAAAATAAAAAAACTTCAAAAACATCCAAATAACCTTCAAAAATCCCAAAATAATAGCTAAAGTCAATCAAAGTCCAGTCAAACTATGTTGCCTCTACATGTATAACATAGGCAAGGTCATCAGTTGATGAGCCCCTGAGGCTCTAGGTAAATCCTTTAGGGTTTTTCGAAATCAATCCATAATAAATAAAGAAAAGTAATTTTTTTTAGAACTAAGAGGTCTTTGTGCATTGTTACATAGGTAAAGCCATCTCTAATGAGCCCTTGAGGCCCTGGGTTGATCCCTTAGGGTTTGTGGTGCCAGTCATAATAAGTCACACATTATCATCATATGCAAATAGTTATCCAAATCTCAACTAGTCATGAATCGAAAAGATAAACTAATCAACTAGTCTTCAAGTCAAATCAATAAATTACCTATCAGTCAAACATCAAATCAACATCAAACATTAAATCAGACAATCACTTGTCTTATATAGGATGTGTCCTTCCTGAAACTAGACATTGTCTTTATATCAACTCTATCATTTTCCTTATACATGTGGTTACATGATCAAAACCACACTTGACGTCTTATACGACATGTTTCCTCTCTTGAAACTAGGAATTGTCAATCAATATTCAACCTGTCAATCCATTTTTCAATCAAACATCAACAAACAAACACTAAAAAACAATTTGAATTACTGTTGACTTTGTTGGTCTAATTTATCTTATCTTTTTTATTTGTCTTTTTGGTCATCTTACTAGGTACCTCAAGGATCTCCCATGAAGGATTTAGAGGAGCAACGATGTCTCATGATTCATATTTTCTTTGATTTTTGTCTATGGATTGTTTTGAAAAAAGACTAGGGAAACTTTTCTCCTAGTATGAGTCATGGAATTCCTTGTTTGTTAACTATCTATTTTTGCAAGTGGATAACTTTTCACACTTTGGTCTATGTCATAAAATGATGTTTATTGTTCATTTTTCATATTTTTTATGCCCAATGATGATTAAATGCAAATCCAAGCATAGAAAAATATCAATCTTTCATTGTCTCTGCTAATTCCATGCTAACATCCATGTCCTCCATGCTAACATTTCTTTTGGTCCCACCATGATGGCATCCTATGACACACAAAAATATATATCACACATATATTATCACATTAGAGCATCATAAGAAACATCATACATGCATACTAGTCATCCATATTGCATTGGAAAATACAGAAAAACATAGATAGCATATATGCATTTCACATAGGAATTTAACCTCATAATCATCTCAAGTCATCCTACATCCATATAGAATATACATATCAATAAGTCATCATACACTACATAACACATCAAGTTTAGCATATCATTACATCCACATCATTTTATAATCATAACCCATTATCATACATCATAGTGCATCACAAGGCATATACATTACATGTGCATCATATATAAATAAATCATACATAGCATAATATCCATAATCCACAATAAACATTACATAACATTGCATACATAATTCATAATCCCTGATAGCATAAGATCATACCATAATGCATCAATATAGCACATAGGAATATAATATAAGAATAAAACATGCATTAGTCATCCATAGTGCATCAACACATAGAATCATCTCATCAACATATAAAGTGTATAAACAACATAAAGAATAATAATCCATCACATGACAACATAAATGCATAATATAGGAATGCATACCATATGATCATTGCCAAAATCATGCATCACATATATATCTCAAAAAAAATCATAGTATAAAATCATGATATCCCTCAAAATGGAGCTCGTAGGCTCGAAGGCCAAAAATATTAGTGAACCAATACAATATCAAAATGTGCTCTAGCTAGAGCTACCCTAGTCCCGTGAAGGTGATGGTTGGTTGTCTTGTCTATCCTTTGGCTGTGATGACCCTTATGATCTGTGCTCAAATAGTGATCAATCATAAGGAGAAGATTGTCTCGGTCTAGAGACACCCCCACTACTATATGACCGTTTAGAGTGTGATTTTCTCTAAGATCTACTCATGACCTCTATGAAGCTCAAATATCTCTACTCAAGTTGAACAACCCTCTCATATAAATATGTATAATATTTCTCACCTTTGCTTAACCTTTGAATCTCCCTAGCCATATTCACAGATGTACCACTCAAAGTAGCAATAAAATCTAGGCACCACTGACTAGCTTAGTACATAGTTGCATCCCTCTCTATCCTAAGGGTTCCCACCTTCACCTCTAAGGCTCATATCTTGGTTTTTGTTTCAGCTAATCATGTCTTTATATTTTCTATCCTCTAATCTATTGATCCATCTCCCCCTTTAATCAACACCTCCTCTAGCCCCTCTCCAACATCCTCTCCCATCACAATCCTCTCTTGGAGGACCCACTCCAACTCTCCCATCTCCTCCTCCTCCATCTCATTCTCTGCCTCCCCCATGGGAAAATTCTACTACCCAACCTCAGGAAGAGGTCCCTCATCTATCCACTCCTCTACTTTCTCCTCCTCCTGCTCTGGCTCCTCCCTAATTGGTGAGAGGTGCCCCACTACTATCTACCTTCTCACCCTCCTCTATCAAAATCCCCACAATTATCTCCACTCCCTCTATCTCCTCAATCTTAATCCTCTCTCCCTCATCCCCTAAATCAGCCTTGTGGGCCCCTACCTCTACACTCCATGGGTGTTGACTAGTCTAGATTAGTCAAAGGATCAAGCCTATGGGTGGCCCACCATGCATCATAGTAAAGCATGGTGCATGCATCTACATCTCCATCTCCCCATCCCCACTACACAAGATACAAGGTATCTATGCTCTGCTTAGCTATGGTAATTGGTATCATCTTCCCCCACTAACCAATTTCCCATGAGGAGTGCAAAAACTCTGTTGTGCCCACTAGTACACCCTAACACTCCCCAAACTATCTCTGCACCCACTCTAGTAGGTACATCTTGATGATATGTTGTGATTGTACTATTAATCCAATCAAGTACTTGGACTATTAGCACAATGGAAAGTGATCATCCTCATCCTCCCACAACTAGAAATCTCTATAGGGCCTCCATACAAAACTAG